>PVIH01003530.1:69641-158987 GCA_004025045.1 Sigmodon hispidus
AAAAAAAAAAAAAAAAAAAAAAAAAAAAAAAAAAAAAAAAAAAAAAAAAAAAAAAAAAAAAAAAAAAAAAAAAAAAAAAAAAAAAAAAAAAAAAGAGTCTAATCAGGGAAGATAAGTAGAGATGTTAGCCTAGGGTACATCCGGGTGGTTAGTAGAGGCTGCCAGGAGTGCTGCCGAGCACCGTGAAGCAGAACCCGGACTAGCGGGAATGCAGTGCTCCCTCCACAAGAGACATGCCCTGTGGACTCCAAAGGCAGAAATGTAGCAGCACAGGAGGGAGGCAACTGCCACACATGATTGTTCCATAAAAGAGTTTACACCAGCAAAAGCAGCAGGCAAGGGAGTAAAAAGAAATTCCTTGCGCATGCGTGGTTTCAGGACGAACGGATTCTGGTCTCCTAGTAATAGGAATTCTATCTTCTCAGCCTTGTTCTTTGGAAAGTGACACTCTGTAAATGCACACACAGCTAAGTGGACAGTTGCCTCTCCACTCGCTGCTCAACCTTATTTTCCCATGTGTGTTTTGCTTATAGCTTCATGCTTTATAAAATCTATGTATTTTAGTCATTAGGAACAAAAGCTACTACCCCCATAAAGGATATGATCTTTCTTTCTGAGAAAATGGGAAAAAAGACAGATGTATTTCAAACCCAGTTACTTCCAAAATCTTCAAAAAAGAACCCCAAAGTGAGTTAATACCAATTATTACACCAATAATTCAAAGCAGGTAGAAAACCTAGAATGGTGGGCTATTAACTCATATTTTTTTCTCATCTAACCGAGATTGACATTAAATTCCTAATATGCTTCACTTCCTCCTCCTTCATGGTGCTGAGATTCAATGCACCACCATATCAGTCTATTTTTAAAGTACATGTTAAGGGGCTGGAGAGATGGCTCAGCGGTTAAGAGCACTGTCTGCTCTTCCAGAGGACCCGGGTTCGATTCCCAGCACCCACATGGCAGCTAACAACTGTCTGTAGTTCCAGTTCCAGGCAAACACCAAGGCAAATAAATAAATAAAGTTTAAAAAAAAAAAAAGTACATGTTAAAAATACTAGTAAGTAAGCATCTACTCTTCCATAGGACAAGTAGCATGTTAAGTGGCTAATGAAAACTCCTATAGCTACATGCCTGGGTTCAGTCTCCTTGGGTTCTTATTAGCTGTGGGACCTTGTAGAAGTGATTTAGCTTCTGTGTGACTTGGTCATATCATAGGTATGAAGTGAATTCGTACACACAAAGCACCTAAGACAGTGTCTGGCACCAAGGGTACACCATCCAAATATTGCTATTTAGGCCTAAAACAAAGTATCAAAATCAATACTGATGGACAAGATGACCAAGCATTACAAACAATGAAAATATGGACAAAATGGTGTCTAGTAAAGGGCCCAAATGTAAAATTGTAACTTTTCGGAGAGAAGTTAGTATGGGACTTTGCACCACCTGGCCCTTCCTCCAGCCCCAGCTTCACCTCTGCCCTTCCTCCAGCCCCAGCTTCACCTCTGCCCTTCCTCCAGCCCCAGCTTCACCTCTGCCCTTCCGACTTCTAAGCAGAATGTCTTGTGTCTGCATCAGCTCCTGGCTGTCCTTTTACAGAGAACTGAAAGAATGGATGATGGAGAGTGAAGCTGAAATTGTTCTCCATGATTCAGAGCTGGGTTGGGAAAGGGAGGGAGGGGCAAAGGAAAAGAGCGGAAGCAATCTTGAGCCTCAGCCTGGGGACCCAGATGCAGAGATTAGAGTCAGCAGAAGAAGAGACTTCTCAGATGCGCTCTGGGTTACAGACCAGGTCTTGATTGATGGCCTTCAAGAGGTGCAAATAAAAATTAAAATCATGGAAAGGAGCTTGAACAAGGATATACATGGATAAAAAAATATGACTTTATTCATAATAAAAAAGAAATATGTAAGCTTATAGCAAAAAAATAAATAAAGTCATTTGACTTCTGACTGCTGGACTGTATTCTACAGAGGTGACACAGTAAAACTAGTACATAGGCATGCACTGTTCTACACTGATTTTATGTATGTTATTTTTATATAAATAGGTATAATAAAATTACATATGTCTCTTTATATAAGCAGAAAATAAACTAATATATACAAAATATGCATATTCATTTGTTTACACACATGACTCGTCTAAAAATAACTGGGCAGAAGCTGAGCCTGGCAAACTCAAAAGGCCTTTTAAAAAAGTGAAACATGTACACAATACATATTTAAACAGCTTAGAACATTTTTAAATAGTTATTTTAACTATAGTGTGCTTGGAGAGCATGTGTGTGTAAAAGCTCACTCATGTTTTAAGCCAAACAGATCCAAGTTCAAACTTGGTTCTTCACTTAGGAGATAACCTTTGGCAGCTTCTGGACTTGGCCAGGTATATGGTACAGTATAAGTCTAGCAGTTGGGAGATGTTAGAAGCAGGGGGCTCAGGACTTCAAAGCTATCCATGACTACAGAAGACCCTGTCTCCAAAGAAGAGGTTCTTAATTGCCTTGAGCCTCAGATTCATCAGTAACTGGAGGTGACTGCTACCCTAAAGACTTGAAATGATTAACTGAAGCACCATGGAAGGCACAATACCCATTCACAAGCCAGAAGGTGCCAAGTCCTAAAATGTGCAGCTGTGAAAACTGTCTCAAGTGGGAATAAAATACCTTTTTAACCCTCAACTTGCTTTTCTTCCCTTTTTGTTTTTTTTCTTTACATTTCATTTATCCTGTGGAAGCATGTGTCTTAGTTAGGGTTTTCATTGCTATGAAGAGACATCATGACCACAGCAAGTTTTATAAATAAATCATTTAACTGAGGGTGGCTGGCTTACACTTTCAGAAGTTTGGTTCATTATCACCATGACAGGGAGCATGGTGGTGTACGGGCAGATACAGTGCTGGAGCCGAGAGTCCTACATCTTGCAATGCTTTTTTTTCCTTGAGATGTTTCTGGGAGTGTAATGCCACCTCTGGTTGCAGTTTCAGTATCACTCCTTTCCACCAACATCCAGTCAAGAAGTGGAAGACACTGTTAGAGCTTGTCCAGCCTCTGCCTTCGAGACTCTACGCTCAGGCTGTCCCTGCCAAACCAGTCCTAATCTCAACTTTTCTTCCTCTTCCTCCTTCTCTTCTTCTTCTAGAATGAAGTCTTGGGCTGAAGGGATGAGTCAGTGGTTAACTGCACTGACTGCTCTCTTTCAGAGGACAGAGGTTTGGCTCTTAGTACCCACATGGTGGCTCACAAACATCTGTAACTCCAGTTCCAGGGACTCAGATGCCCTCTTCTGGCCTTCACAGGCATCAGGCACACATAGGAATACAGGAGGCAAACACTCATTCATGTACAAATAAAGAAGACTGGAGCTCCCAGGTTCTCACCAGTATTAGAAAACTCCTAGATTATGGGAGCAAAACAGGCCCTTCTTTGATGAAAAAAACAAACAAACAAACAAACAAAAAAAAAAAACCAAAAAAACCAAGCCACATTGCCTTCAGTTTAGAGTCCCACAAGACAGCCAGCTCTCTAGCCCACAAGAGAGAGCTCATCCAAGGTTCAGCCTGAAGCAAATCTATAAGGACAGCTGAAGAGCTTGCCAAGACCTCTACAGAAGCCTTTCCCTCGGATCTTGCTATAAGAGGAGCCCTGTGAAAGACGAGAGATTGAAAACTCCAGATCGATGTTGCCTACACTGGTAGTTAAGGACCAGACGAGATATTTATTACTCAAAATGGAAATGGAAAATCCCTAGGAAGGTAAAGTGAACAGGACAAACAGGTTTGAAGGGAATCTTTGGAGCTGTTCTCTAAAGTACAGAAAAAGTATCAAGGGATGTTATCTAATGCATGCTCCAAATGGTTCAGTATCTCAAACATTTGCCAAGCCAGGGTCAGACAGATTCTCAGAAATGGCAGGTATGTTCATTATTCAGTAAATGAGTATAGTCAGGGCCTTGCATCTGTGGGTTCCACAACCATGGATTCCACCAACTACTGATCAAAAATCCTCCCTTGGGGGAGAGGATTATATCAATTTTGAACATATACAGGCTCACTAAACAAAGTAGTGTAAGAGCTACTCACCGACGCTTTTGTGTTAGGTATTAGAAGACCATAGATGGCATAAAGTCTTCGAGATGACAGTCATAGGTTCTATGAAGTGGTGGGCCATGGCTGAGCCACACAGACTTTGGGACGCAGAGTGGAGTTTGTACTATAGTCTGAAAGTAAGAGAGTGTTTTCAGGACAATATGGAGGAAGAAGCAAGATCTGAATCATTTGTGTGTGTGTGTGTGTGTGTGTGTGTGTGTGTGTTTAGAGATATGTACATGTGAGTGCAAGTATCCATGGAAACAAGAAGAGGAAGTTGAATCCCTGGAGCTGCAGTTCCAGGCAATGATAAGCCTCCTGATATGGATGCTGGAGACGAAACTCTAGCTCTCTGGAACAACAGCATGGGCTCTTAACACAGGGTTATCTCTCCAGCCCCTGAATTATTCTCTTAGGAAGGAGCATGAAAGAGAACCAAGGAAAAGCAGACTGAGAGGCAATGTCAGAATCTAGCAAGAGAGAATGGTGAAAGGTTTTGTTTTGTCTTTTTTTTTTTTTTTTTCCTTTTCCAAACACAGTCACACTCTAAAGCCATGACTGGCCTCAAACTTGTAAATGAGAATGGCCTGGAACTCTCAGAGAATTGCCTGCCATCCTTCTGAGTGCTAAGATTGAAGGTGTGCACCACCATGCCTGGTGTGGTGGCAGTTTGGGCTATGGCAGTGGTATCAGGAGCAGAGCTCTAGACAATAAACACTATACATTTGGGAGTCAGAGCTAACATTGTTAGGTGTAGGAAGTGAGAAGGAGTGTTGGGGGGGAGATCAAGGACAACACCCAGATTTCTGACTTGAAAAAAAGAATGAATGGTAGTGGCATGAGACTGGCAGACAAGAAGAAATTAGAGCTCCGTGTTGGGGTGTTAAGTCTGAGACATCGTGAGATACCCACCTGCAGTTTTGGGATCAGATAAAAATTGTAATAGATAAAAAAGATAACACCCTTTCGCCACCCCCATTTCTTCCAGTTGTTCTTACAATGCTCTTATTTATTAAGATACCATGAGAAGGGGCTGGAGAGATGGCTCAGAGGTTAAGCGCATTGATTGTTCTTCTAGAGGTCCTGAGTCCAATTCCCAGCACCTACATGGTGGCTTACAACCGTCTATAATGACATCTGGTGCCCTCTTCTGTATAATGTATAATAAATGAATCTCTTTTTTTAAAGATATTATGAAAAATAAAAGGAGTTTGAAATGTTGATTCACATTTATTATCATACTTGCTGGGAATTTCCAGGGAAAAAAATCAACAGACTGGATGAAGGTGAGATTGAGGATAAGAAAGGAAAACTTGCATCTCTAGGAACACAGGCCTTGGACGTCATCTTACATCAAGCATACAAAGGGAGCAGAAACCTGCCCCCTCACCACTCTGACCGTTTTCCTGTGTGCGGGCGCCTGTGCATCTCTCTATGTACTAACAATTCTCTCTGCAGCTACATGGAGACTTTAACCTCGTTTGTCTAGAACATTTTCCAGAACTGTACTGCAGCAGAATCCTGCTAGAAAGTGAGCCTAACAGTGGTTCGTTCTTTCCTGTGAAAAGGAGGCTAGAAATACCTGATTTAACACCAGCAAACTGGGCACAGTCTGTTTCCAAGGTACTGTCAGTTCCAGGAGGAATTTAAAAGGCAAGAGCTTGAAAATCCAAGAGACTGTGTACTGTTACCTACATGCACACCACTATCAGGACCAATCTGGTCTTGTTGGTTTGTTTACATTTGTTTGGTTGGTTATTTGAGACAGGGTCTCACTAAAGATCTGCCAGGCTTCACCTCCAAGTGCTAGGCTTAAAGGCATGTTTCACCAAACCCAGCCCTGTCTGGCCATTCTCATAACTCACTGGTGATTGCTACAAAACAATGCAAATGGTGGTTAAGCTTACAACAGTAACAAGGCAGATGGGGTGGCTTATCCCTGTAGCCTCAGCACTCAGGAAGAATGCCATGCGTTTGAGACTAGTCTAGGGCTATACAGAAAGACCCTGTCTCAAAAGGACAGGAAGGCTGGGAGGTGTGGAGAAATAAATCAGCCTGCAAGGCTCTGGTGATTTTACAAATAAAGCTTGCCTAAAGATGAGAGAGCGAGCCAGCCACTAGTTAGCCATAGGGGCCAGGCAGTGGTGGCATACACCTTTAATCCCAGCACTAGAGAGGCTGAGACAAGAAGTGATATGGCTGGATGGAGAAAGGAATATAAGGCCGGAGGAAACAGGAGCTCAGCCCTTTTGGTTTGAGGACTTTACATTAGAGGTAAGAACTCTCTGGTGGCTGTCTGCTCAGCTTCTCTAATCTTTCAGCATTTACTCTGTATCTGGCTCCAAGTTTTATTCATTAAGACTAATTAGGATTCGTGCTACAGGCACCTGTCACACAAGCAATGAAGACCCAACCAAGACCCTGCACAAAAAAAGGTCAGGGATGGCAGCATACATTCTAGCACAGAGGGCAAAAAGACAGGCAGATTCCTGGGGCCCACAAGCCTCGCCTACTAGGCAAGCCCCAGTCAGTGAGAGACCTCATCTCAGAAACACTTGAGGTTGTCTTCTGGCTTCCACAGCACTCACACACCAAATGAAAACCTACCCAAGATGCAATGATTACTTTTCTCAATTTCTCCTCTTAGAGAATTTTTTTCTATGCCCCCCACAAAGATAGGGATTCTCTGTGTAGCTCTGGTTGTCCTGGAACTTGCTCTGCAGACCAAGCCAGCCTCAAACTCAGATATCCACCTGCCTCTGCCCACCCAAGTGCTGGTATTAAGGGCATGTGCCACCATGCCCGAACATAAAAAGTTTTTATTTCAAGAACTATGTTTTCAAGAATCTTCTATTTCAAACCTCCACAATCCCCTCTTGTTTATACAAGCACTGCCCCTGAGACTCCTACAAAAGGAAATATGCTTTGTTCCCTGGTGTCCAAAAAGTCAGAATCTGTAGTCCCTGACTACCTTCTCACCCTATCCCTAACTATCTCTGTAGGATACTTTGCACACTAGCAATTGATGTGCAATTCCTTCTTCCTCTTGGATATAGGTTAGACCTAGTGGTCTGCTTCCAAAGAATAAAATACAGAAATAGTTGTGAGAGACACACCATGGTGACTGTGGCTTTGCTGACAGCCTCCCTTGTTCACTCTGAGGAAACAGCCATCACACTAGAAAATACTTCAAAGAGGAAGAACCTGAGATCCAAGTTCAACCACCCTGAGCAGCGGGGGTTCAGCCATCCATTGCCTGAGTGAGCTGGGAAGTAGATGCTTCCTGGTCAGGCCTTGAGGTAGCCTAAGAGGCCTTGTAGGCCAACCCTGAACCAACAGTCCCAAGCTAAACCATCCCTGGCTTTCTGGCCACCGAAACTGAGATAACAGCAGTGTGTTGTGTTGAGTCATGTGTGAGCTATGTTATTTGTTATGCAACAGTAGATAACTAGTATGCTAGCCCAACAGGGTGGTTGTTGGGGTGTGGTCTGGTTTGGGTTCAGGAGTTGAGGTTGCCTCTGTGCTCAGGATCCTGCTTTTCCCCTTGCGGGAGGGGGAAAGATGGTGTGGAAGCAAGGACATAGCCTCTGAGGATAAGCTGAAACAAGCAAGTTCAACTTTATTATGGAGGGGGAAACCTTAAATACTTTTTTCCCAGACCCTCCCCCCAGCCAGGGGAAAGAACTTTGATTCGCTGGTATCCGCAGCTGCCAGCGGTGGTCTCTCCTTGGTCTTAAGAATGCTGTATCCAGACTCTGCCCTCATCAAGGCCCCAGGCTCAGACCCCAGGTTGGCTTATGCAGGAGTGCTTAGGAGCACGTGTCTTAAGGCACTAGTTGTCGGTAGTCTGCACTGACTGAGGCCGGGCTGGTCTCTGGGCCCTACAGGTGGTTGTAAGGATAAAATAATACAAAGCCTCGACCAGGTCACATGTCTATGCTCCCAACACTTCAGAGGTGGAGGTGAGAGGGTCTGGGATTCAAGGTCATCCTTGACTGTACAAGGAGCCCCTGTCACTTTTCTAAATTTTCATTTTTGAAGCAAGGTCATAAAGCCAGAAATAAAACCATCTAGGAAAATACCAAACACCACAGAAGGCACAGCACAGGGTCAATGATATTCTCTTCCCCTTCTGTGTCCCCTACCACCAGCCATAGTATGTGTGCCTCCCAAACTAAATGATTATGTTTGTGTTAAAAATTTAATCATCATAATAAAGCAGAAGGAATTGGAGAGATAGTTCAGTGGTTCAGAGAGCCAAGCCCAGGCTGTTCTTCCAGAAGACCTGGGTTTGATTCCAGCACCCACAGGGTGGTTCACAACCATCTGAAACTCCAGTTCCAGGGGCTGACAGTGGTAACAGATAAAAAGTCCAGTGCCAGAATGGGTCACTCCTTTTGGAGTTACTGGCCAGTGAAGTCCCATAGACCTAACCCCCACCTGTCAACATTACAGGTCATTGGTTACCTTGGTTACCTTCTAGAATTTGATGGTAAAGCCTTTTGCTGGAGACTTGAGTCAGAAGACATCAAACTGGTACTGACCTGGAAACTTCATCCCTACTAGGAAGGTGCAGTGCACACCACCAGGGACAAAATAATCAGTATCCACCCCAGCTGTGAACCCCGCAAGCTACAGTAATGGCTGCCCTGGAAAGACGGCTTTAGTGCAACAGGGTCCCAAGCACTCACTGGTACAATGAGAGTAACTGTGGTAGTCTGAATGGCAATGGCCTCTATAGGCTCATACAGGCGCATGCTTAGTTCGGGACTGATGAGCTGTTGGAGATGGATTAGCAGGTGTGGCTTTGTTGGAAGGTGTGTTGCTGGGGCAAGGTGGGGGGGAGTCCATGCCAAGCCCAGTCTGTCTTCCTCTCTCTTTCTCTCTGTGTGTGTGTGTGTGTGTGTGTGTGTGTGTGTGTGTGTGTGTTCTGCCTGCAGATCAGTATGTAGGGTTCTCAGTCCCCTGCCACTATGTTCCTCACCATGATGACCATGGACTAACTGTCTAAAACATAAACAAGCCCCCAATTAAATGCTCTCATGATTTCTCTTCACACCACTAGAACAGTAACTAAGACAATAGTCCATCACTTTCCAATTGGATTTAAGTCCTGCTCCACAAGATGAAACCCATACTGGCACCATTATCAGGCTATAGATAGACACGTCATGGGCACTAGGAAAGAACCTAGTTCTATTAGTCTGCTAACTAGACAGTATTAAACTCTTAATAACTTACTGTTATACCCATAAATCAATATATCTCTCAACCTTCATCTGAGAAGCTTCTATTTTAATACATGATGATTAACACAGACCCGCAACTGGCCATGGTACAGAGAATAAGAGACTGCAAAATGTTCAGCCCTAAAGGGAACATATAAACATACATGCATTGAGTATACAGAGAGAGAGAGAGAGAGAGAGAGAGAGAGAGAGAGAGAGAGAGAGAGAGAGAACGCACTGAGAGCACTGAGAGCACTGCAGAAGAGGCAGAAAGAATGTAAGAGCCAGAGGCAATGGCTGAGCATAAGGAAACAGCGTCTTCTGAACACATCAGGGCAGCTGCATAGATGAGCTCACAGCAATTACAACAGCATGCACAAAACTTGTGCAAGCCCATGCCAGACCAAATCCCAGCATGAAGGAAAGAGTGGGCACACAATCCCACTACTAACTGTAGAGATAGATACTGGTCATTGTTAGTCAATGGCAGAGGAAGAGACAATTTTCTCTAAGACAGTAAGTAGCCCCTGGTAAGCTAACTATGCTCCAGTGGGAGATAAAACACTTAAGACTATTTGAACAACATAAATTTGTCTTGGGTGTGGGGAGATGCTGAGCTAGGAGAGGGTCTGGGAAGAGCTGGGAGAGAGGAAGAAAAGAAGGAAGAGAAAAGAAAAGGAGGAGAAAGAAACTTCAGAAAGCATCTAATCCAAGAGTTCTATTTACAGATAAAAGAACTACACCTAGAGATGAGAGAAACTCTAAGTAATAAGCACTTTGGGACCAGCATTTGAGCCCCCAAATGTTCTAGTTAATCAAATCTAAAATTATATGCCAAGTGTGATAAAATTTCAATAGTTAACAATTTGCCATTCACTTATTTAACAAAAAAAATATTGCTGAATGCTATTTACTAGATATGTTACTCTAGAAAAAAGCCTTTGCCCACCCCATTCCCACCAGCAAGAGTATAACAGGAAACCGCAAAAGTAGCAGTTACAATGTAAGTTTGATGTTGCCTCTGAAAGAGAGCAATGTGGGGAGCAAGACTGACCCACAACTTTCTCAAAGGTCCAATGGAAGAAGGAAGAGCTTTAGTTCTATGTCCTTGTCCAGGAGTGGACTTGGCCAAGCTACATAGGGCTAGATAGGACTGGATAGGGCTGGAGCTAATGCCTTCAAAGAATCAAGGTTGTGGCTTCTGGGAACCTGACTTTTGCCCCTGGTCTGTGGTCATCAGTCCTTAGGCAGCTCTATCTGAGATACGCCGTTTTCTCTATGCCACCACTGTCTGATACAGCTCTTTGCTGACCTTAGCCAATGCTGTACTTCATAATAAACTTGCTTAGAATAAGTCAATTTATCAAGACCTCCTGACCCACCTATTGCTTTTGTGCTTTATCTCTCATCTGGTGCTCCCACTCAACCCCTCAAAGTTTAGGGCCCATAGTCCTACTGGTTTGGGTCAAGAGGAGCCCAACATGGGGCTTGAACCCATGACCCTGAAATTCTCATGCTCTACCAACCGAGCTATCCGGGTGCCTGTCTCTTTGGTTGTGAGCCTGTCCTTTATGATGGCTAAGCCACCTCTCCAGCACTAGACTGTCCTTCTCAGGTCCATCCCTAACCACGGACACAGGACTAAAGTTCTCTTTGTTCTTTCATCAGAGCCTGATGAAAGTTTTGGGACACTCTGTCTCCCCACAGAAAACAAATGACCAGTATAGAATATAGTAACTTTGGTCCTTTCAGTGAACATTCACTAATTCTCATTCATTTGCTTTACAGAGAGATAACAGGCAGACAGACAGACAGACAGACAGACAGACAGACAGACTTTAATAGGAGAGCAAATAGAATAAGCAAATGTTATTTTGGGGCCAACAAGATCTCTAAGTAGGTAAAAGCACTTGATGCAAAGCCTGACAACAAGAGTGTAGATGCCCATGTAGACCAAAAGGAAGAATGGGATTCCATGGTGTTGTAGTTACAGGTTGTTTGTTATAAGCCACCTGATGTAGCTGCTGGGAGCCAAACTCCAGGCATCTGGAAGGGCAACAGGTGCTCTTAACCTCGGAGCCACCACTCCAGCCCTTAGAGACTAAATTTCTTAATAGACTGAGTTTCCTTAGTAACCTGTAGTTATGCTAACGGCACAAGTTTCTTCAGTGAAAACTGGACATATAAATCATGTGAGGCAAAGACTGATGCATATACTGATGGTATAAACCAAGACAGATGGAAATGCTACCTTTACATGCATTATCTACCACAGTCTCAGACAACAGATGAGTGAAATGGGAGCTGCTAGTGTGGAACAACATATCAAATACACCATCGATATCAGTTAACTACGTATTTATATTTGTCTGGATCTCCAGATGTCATAGGCACTTGCATAATTTTAATTCAGAAAACTGCATAGTAACCACATATTTTAAAACTTGTTAAAAACAATCAACTGTACCTAGAAGTTTCTGGCCTGACCAGCCCAAGGTCCAGACCTGCAGTTGCACAGCTGCTTAGCCACAAATAATCACAAAGACTTATATTAATTACAAACTGTTTGGCTTATGGCTTAGGCTCATTATTAGCTAGCTCTTACAACTTAACTCAATCCATTTCTATTAATCTATGTATTGCCACGTGACCAGTAACTTTACCTGTGTTCCATTACATCTTGCTCTCTTGAGCAGCAATCCGCAGGGTCTCTCTTAACTCTGCCCTCCTTCTATTTTATCTATGCTTGGAATTCCCACCTGACCGTAAGCTGCTTTGCTATGGGTTAAAACAATTGTTTTATTGTCCAATGGTAATTCACAGCATACAGAAAGATATCCCACATCAGTCAATTACATAGCTCCAACACAAAGGAGGTATGCTACTCAGTAAAGCATTTCCTGTGCACTTTTCCTAACTGATCCAGCTTTGCTCTGAACACCAAATTTAGCCATATAAATTGAACTATAGGCCTGAAATTATTCACTATCTTTTCATCAAGACTGAATTCTCAAGAATGAATTTGCTTACTTTGCACAAGCAGCTGTTACCTTGTGTTCAGTCTGTATTCTAAACTTAAGTATAGGGCTTTGTGTTTCTTTTCCCATCACAGCTAGTACATGCTGGATCTCAGAATGTTGCCACCTAAGGCTTACTCATCGATTATGATTCCATAAACACTTGCAAAAAAACAGACCCATGGAGAGTAAATAAAAGACTTTTAATTTTGACAATACAATACCCTCTTAGTTAAATTTTAGTATATTTTAGTTGTCAAAATTTTATTCATGTGCAATATTTTGTATTGGTTACTTAAAAGGCAAGATTGCTGCTATTACTTTAAATGGCACTTTGTCTTTCAAGTCCTACAAATACCATGTACAGTAAGCATTTTTCTCATTTTACTGATAAGAACTTTAAATTTTTAAAAATTGGGCTATTTAAGATCACTTAACGAATAAATTGCAAATGAGCTATGATACCAAAATAAACTATATATATATATGCATATATATAATGAAAAATAAACTATGTATCATCACATGCAATTAAAAATAAATGTTTAAAAAGAAATATAGTCTCCGGACTTTGTGCCCCTCTAATTTTCCCCCCTAAGGTTCATATACTATAAACTGCATAAACATTTTTACTATTTATTTATACCAAAAAAATAAATGCTAAAAATAAGATAGATAACAGACAATGAAACAAACAATGTTTATGGGTTAATATATAATGAAAATGGATTTATTTTTGACTGTAAATAATTTCACACCAAAATATTTTGCTAAGAATTTTTAATCTCTAGACAAAAAATACTCTAAATGCCACTGAGAGGACTGGAATGTAGTTCAGCATGCCTGGCGTGTGTGAAGCCCTGGCTTCAATCCTTAGTTCTCTCTTGCTCCACCACCAAAAATATATCCAGGATATAGATTTTTAAATACATTTAAGTATGAACTTACAGTTATTTTAATGCTCCGGCATTCTAGAATACAATGTGGTAGTATGTGGTGACTGCTGGATATCAGAAAGGGACAAAGAGCTCCTTCAAATATGAAAAGCAATTAGCCTTTCTGTAGTTTAACCTAACATCTATTCTCCTTTATACACTACAAGGTTGTTGTCAGTTTCATACACTTTTACTTTATAAAGAACTCCTCTAGGAAGAAGTTTCTGGAGGTTTTCCCAGATGTAGACAGCTACATTTTCTGTTGTGCTGAGGAAAAAAAAGAAAAGAAAAAAGTTCAAAATACAGATAATAAACACAATTTCATTAATAAGAGAAAACAGGAATTCCAGTAACAACATCTACCATTACACCAATATTTTAAAAATAACACAATAATCACATAAAATGCTAATTTGTTTCATTTCTACTGCTCAAGGTGTGACAGTGACACACACCTTACAACATCTGCAAAGTAGGGCACATCCAGATCCAGGTTCCTGTGATCCAGGGGCTTCATGATGGCCTCCTGCAGACAAAGAGGAAACTCAAACAATGAAGAGCCCCTCCCCTCTGTTAGCCAACACAACACTGGGGAGCAATCTCACAAGGTTGGGAAACAAAGTCAGGCCTACTTCCCTGTAATGACTTCATCTCCTTGCTCCTATGCAGAGGGAAGAAACCACAAAAACAGAGCGTTCCTGGAACTTCCTAGAAACACAGCCACTGTGATTCACAGTTCAGCTTAGCACTTTCTCAATTCTGTCTACAAAGTAACTAGAAACACGCTTCCACAGCACAGTGTCACCTATGGAACAGTGTCCTGTGTCGTTAAGACCTGGTCTAAAATGATGGACATTTTCTAAATTTCTGCCCCGAAGAATAATTTAACAATGAGTTTCTGTTTTAGAAGAAAAAATAAGCATGGAGATTATAAATTCCTAATATTTATATATTAACATAATGTTTCTTCTTGTCATTAGAAAAATTGTAATTACCTTATTCTAAATTTTTACTATTAGCTCTTGTACAAAAATTTAATCATGTGTGAAATAAACTAATTTTCCACCTGGTCTGATTTTAAGGTGTACTAATAACTGGTTTTCTTCAGCAAAACTGGAATCTTATAAAAAGAATGAGTCCTAAATCAACTCCTAAACCAATTAATTTTTAAAAATAAATCAAATAAAGAGTTGTGAATACCAAGAAAATAAATATCTTTGCTCTCTCTTGGGTCTCAGTTCTGGCCCCACGTTCTCCACTGCAGTGTCCACAGGATTCTAACCTCATTCTATGGCCACAGGAAGCACTTTTACGGGTGGGAGTGTATAATAATTTAGGCAGCCAAAGGAGGAAGAAAGCCCCACAAGCTCCCTAAGTATTCAATCCTTGACTGCAGAGGCTTCTCACACTGTTGTCTTACAGTGCACAGTACTGTGTATATGTGTTCTGTGCCCCTGTAAATGCAAAGCCCCGTCTCTAAAATTCTCTAAATTAATAAGCACAGAGATCTTCATTCATTCCCTTTACTATTCTTTACCTCCTAGAAAAGGTAACAGATGTTCTGTGGGCTATGTCTCATTCATTCATCCTTGTATTTCCAATAATTAGCTTTTTAAAAATGATGCAAAGAAACAAATTTATTGAATTTGAACAATATGAGAAAGTAATTATTAGTAACATTGTTTTAAACAACATGTGTCATCCTTGAGAATAAAAGCACGGTGAAATGCAGAACTAAAAGGCGGGTTGAAATGGTGGGAAATGAAAACAAGTAGGTGAAAAAAACTCTCAGCTTTGTGAACAAGACTGACTACCTAGCCTGGGGCACTGGAGTTTGTTGTCCAGCATGCGTCGGTTTTAATCTATGGACTGGAGAAAATGATATAAATAATCTCTAAAATCTCTTGCAGAATGAGAATTTTACGATAATAATACAATCAAGAAGTGTTTTCTGATGTTATCTCTATCGTGAATTGCCTCAGTAACTTAGCATAAAGCTACAGCTCTAAGTTAAGTGTACTCTTAGGGCTGCAGATAGAGTTCAAGATGGTGAAGAGCCGTTGATGCTCTTTCAGAGGATCCAAGTTCAGTTCCCAGAATCCATATGTAACAGCTCTCAACCACCTGTCACTTCAGCTTATGAAGACAAGGCTTCTAGCCTCTAGTGTCACCTGATATTTACAGAGCTAGGACCTAGTCATTCATCTTTGTATTTCCAATATTTAAGTTTTAAAAATCTTATTCACATAATTAAAAATAAATCTTAAAAAAAAAAGAGGCTAGGCATAGTGACACACACCTTTAATCCCAGCACTCAGGAGGCAGAGGCAGGCAGATCTCTCAGTCTTTGTGAGTTCGAGGCCAGCCTTATCTACAAAGGGAGTTCTGAGATGGCCAAGGCTGTTACATAGAGAAACCCTGCCTTGAGAAAAAAAAAAAAAAAGTGTAGTATTTTAAAAATGTTATAATGAATAGTACAACTAGCAAAAGCTTCAAAGAAAAAGCTGTGTTGTAAAAAGAGGGGAGGATTTGATACATAGAAAAAAATAAGTCTCTTCCAATGAAAAGTAGCAAATCATATGCCATTTCTCCCTATCACCACAATACTCCAACTACTTTCTAGTAAGAAGATCAATAAGCAGTTGCTACAAACCTTCTCCACTCCCCCACCAACTCCAACTCATAAAGTCTTAAGAGATAAGGCAAACAGGGGCTTCTAAAAATTATACTTAGGGGACATCACATAATAAGTTCCAAATATGACATTACCTCCATGTATTCTTTGAGGTCAGTCAAATTCATAACCATTCCTGTAACAGGATCAATCTAAGGAAGAAAAAGGGTGTGTATCATTCTAGTAGGCTCTCCATATTTATACTTTCACAAAGCTGAGTTGGTGGCTCATGCTGTAATTCATCACTTGGGAAACAGAATCAGGAGTTCAAAGCCTTTCTTGGATACACAAGAAGTTCAAATCCAGCCTAGTAGCCTACATGAGATCCTGTCTCAAAAATAAAATAACTTTGCAAGTTACTAAAGTACAAACATGCAGATTGTGCCCACATTCTCCTTTACTGTAGGGACACTTATTGTTCTCAGTGCAGAAACACCATGTACTTCCAGCACTCCTTCACTGAATGCATCTTCTGCCCGTCCATATGTAACAGAGAGGCCTGGCCTGGCAGCAGCTCACCACACAGAAAGGCCAGCAATGAAGCAACTGAAACACAAGCTTTCCACACAGATTTCACCACAGTGTCTGGAAGATGGCCCAGCAATCTGAACAAATCCACACACCATTTCCAGCACGTACCTCTCCATGTACTGTCACCACAACTACAGGAAAGAGAACAAAAACACCAACAATGAAGTGTGACTTTCAACAGAGCAGCATATAAGCACAGTTAGCAACATGAGCTGTTACATCTCTGGCCCCCAAGGTTATACTTCAGTTTTTCTCCAAAAAAAAATCTATTCTTTTTGGTGAAATAATTTATCAAGCAATTCAAAACTCAGTCCAGAGGAGCTGGATAGGAGCTTTGGCTGAGCAAAAGAAATGAGCCAAATCCAAAAAGGTATGAATTGTGCATATAAGGCTGACATCCTTGGGAAGAAGGAGATGTTACTCAATGTCTTCCTGGAAAAGTGGAAAATGCACATGCATGTCTATCTCTGTCCCAAACTGACTCAATCCCTCCACAGGCAAAAGTATTCATCTTTTACTTTCAAGAACGTGTACTCTGCTCACAAAAAGGTTTGTTGCAAACCAGCAGGTGTTCAGACCAAGTATTGGAATACTTGGTCAGTACTTTATAAAAGAACAACTTTTACATGTTTGTGTTTTCTCCATTTCACACAAAACAACTGAATATTCCATGGTGAGCAAGTACACTGAGGTTGAGAAGCAGCTCAGAAAAAAGAAGAGTCAGGACTAAACCAGAAATTCTGATCTCCCAAAGCCTTATCTAACCCTACCTCACCACACACTACTACATTATAGGCTTAGGAATCATGCTTTGAGGCACCAGATATGTCTCAAAAATAATGTCCTTCCTTTATTCTCTCACAAACTCCTTTCTTAATACCTCCAGCGGGGCTGGAGAGATGGCTCAGAGGTTAAGAGCACTGGCTGTTTTTCCAGAGGTCCTGAGTTCAATTCCCAGCACCCACATGGTGGTTCACAACCACTCCTCTGGCCTTCAGGCATACAAGCAGACAAAACACTGTATACAATAATAAATAAATAGATCTTTTTTAAAAAAAGAAGAATATTGCCAAAGTTTTACATATAAACCACTTTTCTGATATAAAATACATCTCTAAGCCACAGACTCTTTTCAATGGCCATTATTTACTCAAAATAACAAATTTTTATTTCTTTATTTTGCTACAAAGTTTTTTTAATTTTAAATTTTAACTGATACATAAATGTATGTTTAAAAAAAAACCCTACATATAAAGGGGTACTATTTGATGTTTCAATCCATACATATATAGTATAATGTTTATTTAAACCAGGTTAAACATATCTGTCTCCTCAATCACTGATTGTAATGAAATTTTAACTTTAATTTCAGCTAAACCTAATTAAAAGAAAAGGACTAGGGACTGGAGAGATGTCTCAGAGGTTAAGAGCACTGACTGTTCTTCCAGAGGACCTAAGTTCAATTCCCAGCAAAAACCATATAGTGGCTCACAACCATCTATGATGACATCTGGTACCCTCTTCTGTAAACTGTATGCATAACAAATAAATATTTTTTTTAAAAAAAGAAAAGGACTAACAGCAGTTTTATTACACGTTCAACTGTCAAAGAAAATGCTTTAAATAACTTTTTGTTTTTTAAATAACAACTTGCTGTTGTTTTCTATATCTTCAACTGTGAGGCAAACCATAATGCTTACCTAACCAAGACAACAGCTCCTTGTCTTAAACTTCCATTGAAGGGTCAAAGCACTGACCCCTGTTAGAAGTCAGAAGTTTACATGCTCTTCCCTCACCTTTATAGTTGTGTCCATGGCCATTGGGATTGTTACATTTCCCAAACACTTTCAAGTTCTCTTCATCACTCAGAGATGGGCTGACCAAAGAAAAATGGGAAAAATCAGTGTAAGACCATAAGACATCCAAATTCCTCCATTAGTTTTGCTCTGGATTTTGAAAACTCTACAACTTAATTTTACTTTAGATGACCAACCTGAACAGATCACTTGTATTTCATTATCCACATTTCCATCAAGAACCAATGCACAATCTTTAATACGACACCACATAAAATTATCAAAAACCTTAATTTCAACCTACTACTCCACAGCAGGATTCCAACAAATCCACTCGCAGTCAGCATATGCTCTCCTGTCCTCTCTCTTTGGGCAAGGTCTCCTGCATCCTAAGCTGGCCTCAAAGTCACCCCGTAGCTCAGCATGACTTTAAACTTCTGATCCTCTTGCCTCTGCCTACAGGTGCTGAGATCTGGTACCACACACTGACTTACAAAGAGCTGGGGATGGCGCCCTGGCCTCATGCTAGTCAAGCACTCTACCTTCTGAGCTACACCTCACCTCCAACTTCCAATTCAACCACCCTGAGTATTAGCTATGGGACAAGAGCAGAATGAAGCTAGGAACAATGATAAGCACAAGAGATACTTGTCCCTGGCAGCTTAAAAACCTCACTTCTCCTGACGTCAGGCAAACTTACTCTTCTCTGCCTCAACTACTGCCTAGCCGAGACTTTACCAGTATGTTCAGGGACACTCAAATTAGATGAAACTTTAAAATTACTACAAATAAATGCCATTCCAGACAGAAAACAATTTACTCAATGTCTATCTATACCAACTCAGCCAACTCCTTATCTTCCCATCATTACTAACCTTATGTTTAAGATTCCCATTATAAAAATCCCTTTTGAGGGGCTGGAGAGATAATTTATCAGTTAAGAGTGCTTAGTGCTATTACAGAGGACTATGGACCAGTTCCCAGCACCTAAACGACAGCTCATAACTGCCTGTAAGTCCATTTCCAAGGAATCATGCCTGCTTTTGGCTTCCACAGGCTCCTTTGTGCAAGCTGTGCACATAACACACAAGCATTATTAAATTTTAATTTAAATTCTTTAAAATCTTTCTTATTCCATCGACTTTCTCCTACTGTTCACACTTAGAGAGCACTGTAGTTCACAAGGCTTTTGCAGGAAATTCTCTCACTGTACAAAACATTTTAAACTGCACACACAGGCGGTGACAAGTATGTGGTGTTCCCTCCAATATCCCCGTCTCCTAGCACTAGACAAAGCCTTGTGGTAAGCAAGCAGTGCTGTTAGAAATGACTGTTCTTATCTTACAGAGGAGGAAATGGAAGTTCAGAGAGTAGATCTAGTGAATAACGAAACTCCCTTCAAAATCAACTCTCAGGTGCAGCCTTGGGTATCTGGGATTCATTCAGGTGTGTGTGTGGGGGGGGGGTACTTTGTGTTGCAGCCCGTAGCTCAAGCTCATGACATTATGCCTTCAGGATGTGTTGGGTACTGTGATGTGGGCGAGCTGCATGACTCTGAACTTGGGGCAGCGCCCAGGGGGAACCCCTGCAGAGTGGAGCCTCCGGGATCAGAGCTCTACCGCCCTCTCCCGGGTGAGCCTCAGTACTGCGGCTCCGCAACCTCAACATTTCCTCTTCCGCCCGCCCCACATAGGCTCTAACCCACGCGTGTGGCCACGCCCCCGGGACGTAGCGGGAAAAGCCCCGCACTTGCGGTGACACACATGGTTACACCCCACCTGTGCAGCCGGTGGCTCGCACTGAAGGACACGAGGCGTGACAGTCGTGCACGGCGACGAAGGCCGCCCGCCGCACTCATGGTGTTCAGGCCAGCGACCCCGTAGCAACCAGTGCTTCCGGCTTCCGGGGCCGAGGCCAGCCCCGCCCTCTGCGGCTGCGCAAGGCAAGCTCGGCCCGCCCTGCCGGAAGCGCTCCTCCAGGGTGGTTTCGGCGCTTGGAGCCCCTCAACCTACCTGGAGGCAGACACTAGCGCCTCCTGCTGGTCAGTCCTTGCTAGGCTGTCACTGGATGGGAGCCAGAGGCCAGGAATTTTAAATTGCCCATGATAGTTTCTGTTCCCCTTTTCATTCCATTTTGACAGCCCTAGTTTATGCTGGCAAAATCCAGTGACTGGGTGCCCTTATCAGATGCGATTGGGAGTACCACATTAGGAGTGCCCTTAACTGAAGGAAACCCTAACCAAGGATAACAGTGCATTGTCATCAGAGTTACTCTGGAGGCTGAGCCTGGAGGATTGATTTTTGGGGTTCCGGTCTGTTCCTGGCAGCATAGTAAAATGCTAACTCAATTTGGAAAATAAAGGAAAACTTTGACATTGCAATATTCAGGTGAGAGATGTCATGCAACGATCTTTTCAAAGCAGACGCAGGCCTGGAAACAGATTCACCCTTCAGAACCTTCAGCCTTAGGGAACAAGCCAGTCCTGTTTTTAGACTGATGGTTTCAGTGCTTTGAAAAGAAAGGGCATTCAGGTGTAATCCCCATTGCTCTTATGCAACATTTATTGGTTGTGTTTGGATCCTTTATCTCAGAAGATCATTGTCTATCAAATGCTGTCAGAAAGTCAGGTGTAGCATAAATCTATAATTCCAGCACTGGGGCTTGAGACAGGAGGATGGTGAGCTCCAAGTCTATCTCAAAAAAAATAAAATCCTGTAATCCATGTGGACACCTTTGGCAAAGGCAGCCTCACAGCCATCACCCATCCACTCATTAAATTAAAAACTTAAATTTAAAAAGTATTTACCTAAGATCTAATACTAGATGCTTCAAGTATCAGACACATGCACCTCAGAACAACAAAATGGTCCCTGTCATCTGAAAGTTCAGTTTAACGGGGGAGTCAAACAAGTAATATGGTAGGTGAAAGGTTACTAATTCTGCCTCAGGGGAAAAGAACACTTCTGAGAACAAACTGTTCTGAGCCAGGTTCTAAGGAGTCCGACAAATGGGTAAATAGTAAATTCCAGGAGGAAAGGAGTTTAAGTAAGCAAATGAAATGTGGAAGTGTGGCTTGCTTAAGGCATAGTGAAAAAAACTCTTGGGATACAAGACAAAATCTATACTGGAAATACTGACTACAGACCAGTTAAGAGGAGCATTACGAATGGTTTTCCCTTCTACATATAGAGGAAAAAAGGCCCACCTTTTTCTTCCCATCTAGTCCTCTCCACGAGAAGGGAATTTCCAAATGCTTAAATAACATTTTCAGGTACAACTGAGTCCTGCTTGGTCAGATAGCTGTGGCCTACTCTCTAGAGCTACATGTTCAGGAAAAAAAAAATGAAAGAAAAAAACCTCAAAGCCGAAACTCTCCACCTCACCAGTCTTGGCCATCTTCCATTCTGTTCTGTATCTTGCTTCCCTGTGGCAAAGCCAAGCCAGGAGCAGGCCCTCTCATTCTTCCTTTCTCTCACTTGTGCACTCATATTGAGATGAACTAAAGGTTCATAAGCAGAGAAAGATGCCTTCAGATCTGTGTCCTTCCCAGAAGTCAAGAGACCCATCAACCTCCATGTCTAGACAGGATACATTAAACCTCTATATTTTGTCTGAGAAAATACAAGAATGCCCCCCATAGACTTCTGTGAACATCCAGGGACTTATCGCCTCAAAGTTCTTGGCTTCCACACTCCCACACCTGCTGTCTTAGCTCTCTGTCTAGGCATCATGTCTTGCCTCTCAAAAAGCCCCACATGGGACCTAGCCCTTATTAGTTACTGTCATGTGGTGCAACCTCTACACAGGCATTTCTATACACTTCACTGGAGAAGAAAAGGTTAATGGGGTTTGAACTAACTTCTACAGAAATTTAAAGAAGAAACTGACATTTATTTCATGAACCTAACTGTAAGTTAACAGGTGTCCCATCTTGGAGGACTTCTTCAGAATAGTGAACAGGCATACGAGTCCTGTGCAGTATAACTGATCTAAGATTACAGTTCAGCCCCTGGGCAGCTGAAAGGAAAGGGAACAGGCATTCTGAGAGCAGGCAGTTTTCTTGAATGTTATTAGTAAAGACTGAGGGGCTAGAAATGGGACAATTATGTGGTCTCTACTGCCACCTGCTGCCCAGTTAAGTAAAGAACCTCCTAATTTTCATCAGGTACTCTGGAAAAGTACCTGGAGATTTGAATAAAAGTCTGCATTTAGCAATGTCCCTCCAAACAACCACCTCTGAAGACAACTGCAGGAGAGAATGGGATGGCAGTGTGTGGTCTGTAACAGGGAAACTGTGGCATCTGTCACAGACATCAGAGAAACACCCAGTCCAGAGGCCACCAACTATGACATTGCTAGCTTCTTGTCCCAAACACCTTAGGGACAATTGTAACAGACTGTGACCTGGTACAGACATGGAGAGAGCAAGGTGCTGGACTAGGTCTTAAGCCAGTGCTTCTCAGCCTGTGAGTCGGGCCCCCCTTTGTATTGAATGACCTTTTCTCAAGGATCACTTAATATACACAGATATGTACATTATGGTTTATAACAGTAACTTACAGTTATGCTAAGTTATAACATAACTTACAGTTATGCAGTAGCAATGAAAACAATTTTCTGGTTGGGGATGAGCACAACATGAGGCGCTGTATTCAGGGGTCCCAGCACTGGAGAGGTTGAGAACCGCTGCTCTAAACCCACTATCCTTAACCATTTGCATTTCTTCTCCCAGGGCGGCTCACCACCTATGTGGTAGTGGTAATTCCTAATTTTATTCTTTTTGTGTGTATTCCTTTCTCAAACATTGTGGGAGGGGGGAGCACAAGTGCCAAGGCACACACATGGGTAAAGATAATGCGGAGTTGCTTGTCTCCCTTCATGGTCACCTGGGCTCCGGGAACCAGCCGCATGCCAGCAGGCTCGCACTGCAAGTACCTTTACCTGCTGAGCCATCCTGCCAGCCCCTCTTCGTGTATTCTTCTAAATAGAGAAAAACATAGTCAACAAATGTGACTATCTTCAAAATATCCCTCAGTGCTTACAAGATGGCTCAGCTGGGTAGACATGCTTGATGAACAGCCCTGATGATCCGAGTTTGATCCACAACTCACAAAAGGCCAAATACAATGCCTTGTATCCATTATCCCAGAATCTAACGTGGAGATAGAAAATAAGGAGTGGAGAATTTCCCAGAAGTCCCCACATGGAAGGAGAGAATCCACTGTAGAAAGTTGTCCTCTGACCTCCCTAAGCCCTCCATGTCTGCACAGGTATACACATTGTCCATAGACACACATAGAGTAACAACAACAAATAATATACTTTAAATATTATACTGATGATTCTTTGATGGTTTCAAGGAATAGCACTAAGATAACATAAAACCAGGACTGAAGATTTCACCAAGCAGCTGAGGGTATGCACACTGCTCTTGCAGGGGATCTGAGTTTGATCCCCAGCATTCATATCCATCACCACAGGCACCTGTACTCATGTACACAAACCCACATGCACAGTCACACGTAAATCTGTTTAAAAATATATAAAGGGGATGGAGAGATGGCTCAGTGGTTAAGAGTACTTGTTTCTCTTATAGGGGTTCTGGGTTCAGTTCCCAGCACCCACACAGTAGCTACAACCATCTGTAACTCCAGTTCCAGGGAATCTGATACTCCATTCTGACCTCCTCAGGCACCAGACATGCATATGATACACATACATATATGCAGGTAAAACATTCATACACATAAAATAAATCCTTTAAATGGCATTAAAAATGTAAGACCATAATTACCTCACAAATTGTATTTTTAATAGAAATGTAGAACAATTTATCCAGTTTCTTTATTAGTTACTTTACTGCTGCTGCAAAACAAAACAAAATTAACAGATCAACCAAAGGCAGAAAGATTTCTTTCAGCTCACAGTTTCAGAGGATTCAGTCTGCCATACTGGGGAGGCACCATCAGTGGCAAGGTGGGGAGCACAGGGGAAAGCTTTGCAGACTGCGTGCACCAGGAAGCAGAGAAAGAGCATGAGAAAACTAGAGGCTTCAAAGGCTGGTCCCTGGAGCCTGTGAGGCAGCCTTCCAAAATAATGCCACAAGCCGGGAACAAGCATTCAAAATAAGAGCCCATGGGGTCAGGGCCAGGTCCAAAGTACAATGATTTTGGGTGAGATCCACCATTTTCTCTCTTCAGTACAGAGCGCACTCACTGGAACTTGATTCTCAGGAATCTGGCTGCGCCATCAGATGGGTACAAATGTGCCATGGAACCCATAAGGCATCTGTACAGGTACCTCTGCTCGCCCCAGCTCTGCCAAGTTTTTGGCATCCAAGACAAGAAGAAAGTTACTTTCACTCTAAAAAAGAAAATGAAACACTGAAAGTTCTCTCTTGAAAATCCATCTCCACTGGCTAGGACCTTGCTAAAGGAGCACATCATACTCATGTTCGTATCTCACCTAGCCACCTACTAAATGTCTGCCTGGTTGCTGAACTGAACAGGAACATCATGACTAAAGAAGTTCACACACTACAGCAAAGAGATAAAGTTGTTTGTGCCAATTCTCTTTGTAAGATGGCGAGGAGCCTAACAACATTGTTGCCTGGCCCTTTCTAATCTTGTAAAACACACCAAAATTCTTTTTCTCAAGTTAGAAACACTAAACATTTTGTGTTACTTTGGAGTTATACAAAGGTCAGTGTTGTAAGTCAGTCTGAGATTTGTGCCAACCTAATTAATGGAGTGTTAAGTGCATGGAATAAGCCATAGCAGACATTACTAATTGATCATAGCACTTTTTTTCCCCTAAACCATTAAAGGGTGAAGAACCCCACTCCCAGGTGCCACTAATAATTGATCAAAGTTGGTGCTATAAGATGCCCAGACAAGTCAGTAAGTAGCATTATTGAGAAGCTATCCAGGGCTTATGATATTGGAGTTTTTAGGTCAGTTCATTGAAATTAGAAATACAGATGGTGGTATGACCATCAGGCCAGAAGTCAGATAATTTAAACACTGGCTTTAACAAATGTGAGATCAGATGCAAGTTGCCTGCAACTTCTTGAAGTAACAAATTCCACATGACTAAAATGGTATCACAATTTTAAATAATTTTCATAATATGTATGAGAGTACTTTGTATATAACAAATGCCCCTGAAGACATCATGCTGTTATGATTTTACAAATGAGATGTTAAGATGTATTAAAGTATGGACTATGATTTTTAAAGTGGGAGATAAGTACACAGTAAAAAGGGAAAGAGAATAGAGAAGATGCCATAAGGCATCAAAATAGATTATGGGCTGCATCACTACACATCACAGTCCAATGAACTAGTGCTGTGTTTGTATGAGCAGTGACAAGAAAATAAACTTACCTGGTTGGGAGTAATAACAACAGAAAGAATAACCCCACCATCCTCCTCATCAGCTCCTGGTGCAGGAACAAAAATGGGCTCTGAGGGATAAAAACCATCTTCTCTCCAAACCTGAAAGTCCCCCAACAAACAGAAAAGGCATCTGTGAAAGGTGAGGGGTGGCTGGGAAGCATTTTACAGCATTTGTCACTGACAGCATAAACTGTGTTGTCAACAGGCTTTTCCAACAGTGAACAGAAACCCAGGCTTGCTTACGTGGCTGACTCTACATTACCATCTAATATACTTCTCCATTAACCTGAAATATAGGGGTCACTACAACCTTTACCCCTTAATTCCTCCAAAATAAAATGATATCAATTTTATCATTATTTTCTCAAGCTTTGGCTTTCCTTTAGATTTCTCACAGGAAACCAACCCTTGCTTAAGTGATGCATGATTTTCAAACTTAGGAAAATAGCAGAGCTGTTGTAATATTAAAGAATCCAAAGAACTGGGCTGCAGCAATGTCTCAGCAGTAAGAACACTGTTCTTTCAGAGAGACTCAGGTTCAGTTCCCAGCACCCACAAACAACTCACAATTTTCTGTAACCACAGTTCCAGGGGATCAGATGCCCTGTCTGACCACCACAGCCTCCTGCATGTATGTGGTACACATAATACACTCGGGCACAAACACATACACATAAAATAAAGAAATAGATATTAAAACATGTATTATTTTGAGAAAAATAATACATCTGAGGAACTACTATAAACAAAACAAAAATAATTCAATGGGCAAGCAGGTCTTTGAAAAAGTGAGAAAAGAGGTTCTCATTACCTTCAATGTCTTGTTCACCACGTCAACTTTAATGAGAGAATCCCCCACCAAATGCCGAAAACCACAACCATAGAAGAAATTATACTTTTTGCCATTGAATCTGCCATAGTTGATCTGAGGAAATTCAATTCCTCCTTCCTCTACCAGGTCCTCACGGTGTAGATCTTCAGGAGAACACCAGATCTAAGAGAGATGCAAAGGATTAAAAATGGCTGTTTAATTCTCTTTATTTTCTCTTAATTCTCTTTCATTTCTTTAGTGTAAGGGCACACTTCTCTGTGAGTTGCAACAGGATCCGAGAACTAAAGTTCTACGTCAGATTTCATATTGTTCCCCTTTCTGTAGTGCATGTGCATGTACATAAACATTGTCAGGCTCTGTGACTAAGACGTCAAATGGCACCAGAGGCAGAGGGCTTCTGTATTCTGCTAACAGTAAGTCGACACAATAAATCCTCATGGGAAAAGCAGTGTCTCCAGGAGGTGGGGAAGGTTGGGTCAATCTCAAATGCTCACATATTCCACAGCCATTGGCAAGTTATATATATCTGGCTCAGAGCAGTGAAGGGCTAGTCAAGCATGGTGTCCATCCCACCCAGTTTCTGTGACTCTTGTGCAAACAAGTTTCTATGACCTCGCTCATGCTCAGTCAAATAGTATAAAACCTGCTGGGCACAAAACATTTGGAGAAAAGCCAAAGAACAAAATAATGTTGCTAAAATCCAGATCTAGTCTGGTGTCCACTGGGAGCTTACCTCTCCATCAGCTTGTTTCACAGCACTTGCTGAAGAATAGGACAGTGGGCTGAGGTTCCTTCCCTTAGGAACATCTACACTGACATCTAAGGGCAAAACAAATCTTCGAGGGAAAGATTTTGCCACTGAATTATAGACCTGTTCAGAAGAGAGAAATAAAATAAGATGAGATGTCATCCCTAGGAAAATAAACTGGTAACTTTAATTCAGTCATTACTAGGATTGTACAAATAATAATTCCAATTCATTCATTCAACAAGTATTTATTGAGTACCTACTACAGGCTAAGTATTTTTTAGACACTGGAAATGCAACACTGAACTTCATGAAATCTGTATTCTAGTGGTGAAATAATAACTAAGAAATTAAATACTTATTAATTAGCATCAAATGAACAAGTGATTATAGTCAGAGGTCACAGGGACTAGACAGCAACAAGAGAAGGTCCTTCTTTTGGTGTTTGCTGGTTCAGAACAGGGCCAGCTTAGCAGGCTAGGATTGCTCAAACCCCACACATTTTTGAGAAGATCAATTTCCAAGACTAACCGTTAGCTGGCTCCCAGAAACTGAGCTCTTAGACTGCTGTATCTGATAAGAGTATGTGAAGCCTTGAATGACACAGTATAGTCAATAAATATAGTTCATGACAATGATGTTACTTTTAAAAAAAAAAAAAAAAACACAGGGTGAGGGCTAAAGATGTAGCTCAATGGCACAGTGCTTGCCCAGCATGTGCAAGACCCAGGGTTTAATCTTCAGTGGAAAAAAAAATTAACATCTGAGTTCACCTAGGAGTCTAGAACTGTAGAACCTGAGGTTAGGTATGTTAGCTGGATGCCTAAGATCCCAAGTAAGACCCTGAACAACTTCCCAAGAAGACAACAGGCCACACACGGTGTCATTGTGTCTAGTTCTTTATATGTGTCCTGTGCAAGTGTCCTGGTGGAGAACAGCTGCCAACCTGAGCCCAGCTTCCTGCAGATCTCACTTTGTTCCTAAGTCTGTGAGTCTTCCTTTTGAACTGCTCATGCTATGGGTGGTTAGAGGAACTCCAAAATGTTCTGTAGACTGAGATGCTGTTTAAGCAGAAGATGAAAAGGAAACACACAGTCTCTGTGACCATGTGCTTTAAGCATACTTTTCTCATAAGCCAGAGAACAAACTATAGCAGCCCCTTGACCTAATGACACCATGTTACCTCCATCCCACACAGAAGTGTTTTCACTGAGTAAAATACAGTGCTGCTCTTTATTTGATTTTTTTGAAGCCTCTAGAATATTATTCTTAAACTTTACAAAAGATTGGTTCTTTAAAATTTATTTTTTAGCCAGGTACATGTGTTTAACCCCATTACTAGGGAGGCAGAGGCAGGTAAATCTCTGAGTTTGAAGCCAGCCTGATCTACAGAGTGAGTTCCAGGACAGCCTGGGCTACACAGAGAAACTCTGTCTCAAAAACAAGGGTTTGCTGTTCAAGCCTCACAGCCTAGGTTCAATCCCTAGGTGCCCAGGAGAGAATTAACTCCTGACAGTTGTCTCTTACCCTCACTGTCTTCACTCATGTGGTGTGCTGTGTCACCCATGCACACGCACACACTATACATATGCCTACATACAGGAACAATAAATAAGCCAAAATTTATAATAGTGCTATTAGAGAAACTAGGGAAAGGAATACATGAGGGAAATGCTTCATGGTTCCAGTTTGCTTTTTTTTTTTTTCTTTAAACAGTCCATTAACTGATATACAGCAAGCAACAGCCTTAAAAATAAAATGTTAATGCCTGGTATGGTGCTACACACCTTTAATCCCAGCACTCAGAAGGCAGAGGAGTACAGGTTGTTTACCTACCTGATCAAGCCCTTCCCCGGCTTTCCTGAGATTCTGTAGTTGGTAAACTTCTAGGCTTCTCCCATCATCCTGACAGCACAAATCCATCACGATACAGCCCTGATCCTCAAAGGCATTGATTTGATGAAAGGTAACAAAGGGGCTGCTGCGATACACTCCTGGAAGAGTCTGCAGTCACACAGACAGTTCAGAAAGGCGCTCAGGTTGGCTTCCTGTCCCTTCCATTCCTCTCTTGTCTGTCTCCTTTCAGGAATTAATCTACAAAGCTCAGTTTAGGATACATCCCCAACACACACACACACACACACACACACACACACACACACATGCTATAGTCAGTAAGTAGGTCTATAGGAAGAAAATCAGTATATAGAAGCAAATGATTTAAGCCTTGCTTCTTAAGTCACCTTAATTCATGTTAATCAGTGAACTGGAGCCATTTGACACAAACCAATCTATTGTTGTGACTCATTTAAAATCCCTCCTGAAATGTATGGTCTAATATTTTGCAGGATAAGTAGATCCTAGATTCTACTTACAAGATTAATGGAAAATACTGTTACTTAGGATGCTTATTATAAACTAAGTGACTAATTGAAAAATACACTTGTTATTCAAATAATTTTGTAATGAAATTAAAAAAATAAAATTTAGGATGCTATCTTTTTAGATATAAACAGACAAGTACAATGGCGCTATTACTAATGGAGATCTCCGACACTCAGCTGACCTCAGAGTGGGGCTTCAGTGGGGTATGATATTGGCACACCAAGTCCCAGAACAGCTACTTTAAGCTTCAAAGTGTCATTGCAGATGTGACAAAAGAGCTCTGCATATACTGCACCCCACTGCACTTTCATGGCATGAGAAACCCTGTGAGAGCTTCCTGCACCCCTTTAATTCAATCAGAGGAGTAAGAACATTCCCCACAATTTTCCAACATTAATTAGCAGCCAGTCAAACCAGAAAAAGAAAACAATACCCTTAATTAGAAACATCTTTAAAAAATACTGTGTGAAGGTGAAAAGTCAGCCCTGTGGAAATGGACCTTCAGGGGAAGACACTGTCATCATAAATATGCTCAGATACTCAGCCTGTCCGGTGTGTTTATCCACCACATAAAACCGTGTGTTATACTGGGGCTCCCAGCTTATCCCATCAGCAAAGGCCTTCCCTCTGATTTTGGAAGTGACCATTTTCCACAGCTTCATCTTTAGAGGCTGTTCAATGAAGATTATGTAGTTTTTTGACATTCCTAAAAGTTTTCGGGAAACAATAAAATGTTAGTTGGCAGACCAGAGTAAACTGAAATGTGGCAGTGAGGGAACCCGTCTGAATGACTGGACATGTTACTGCTTATCTAAGCAATCTAGAAATACCTCATTGTTTCCTAACTTGACTAGACATATGTCCTGTTTCTATATAGAAAAGAGAACTGTTAAGAATACTTGGGTTAATGCCTTAGTTGGGCTTTTTGCCCTGTTTTAAATTGTTTTGGTTTAGGATAACAGAAAGCAGAGCAATATTAAAGGGGCATCTACGCTTAGTATATTTATTCCTTAGTCCTTTTACTGTACACACTGGGAGTGAGGACCTAGGAAAATTTTTGCTATCACAATTTATAATATGGAAAGTAAATGTTCTGAATAAAGGTTAAAACATCTCAAAAGTTAACATTTTTAAAGGCTGAAATAATCTATACAGAGTATAAGGTTCACTTTTTCATGTGTGACTATTTAAGGATTTTAATATTGTCTAAAATTTTTAATTATCAATTTATGTTTCCAGTAACTCCTTACATTAAGCAGTTATGTCTCTTCAAGCAATCAGCAGGCTGGCGTAAAGAGTACATGGCTAAACAGAATAGCTTAGCTGGTATTAATTCAATCTTGATCTCATTATTGTAATACTCTGATAAATTATCAACATGGTACTTCTCAAAACTAATTTGTCTGATACAGAAACATTAACTCAGAGCCCAGGGCACCTGGGCTCATCCACAGACTCACCAAAGCTATGGTAGTAAGAAGGCTTCATGGTCTCAGTGGAAGCAATGGAACACAGCACATGTGCTCCATGAATTGTTTCCCCACACTCTGTCTTCTGTGGAGGGATCCGAATAATATTATAGCAAGAACCTGGACAACAAAAATTTCTCCCTTTATCATTTTTATATATATCTTAGAATAAAAGACAGCCCTTGCCCTTGCCCTTGCAAGGGCTTGGTATTTAGTGAGCATGCTATAAATAGTTACTGATGGATTAACTAATAGCATATGTTTATGTAGCTACTCAGTGAATGAATAAATATTTAGGTAATACTGAACTATCTTCCTGGTATTATAATTTGCCATGTAAGACATGATGAACTTGCATAACATGGAATTTCATAATCTCCATTGTTCTTAAGGAACAAAATAACTAATACCTTTTTCTTGGTTTATTTACTCTGCAGCCATTTACTGGTTATCAATCATATTCCAAACACTGTCCTGAGATTCTAAACACTATATTTCAAACTCTTGTATATAGCAGCACACAGAACAGATAAAATGTATTCATCTCTAAAACTCAAAGTCTAATAAAACATAAGAGCAAAACTGCAATGCATCCAATGGTGATATGAACTATAATGTAAAATAAGGTAGAGATGGGGGCTGCAGTGATTGTGCATGGGTGGGCGTTCCTGATTACCCTCTTGAATATAGTAGTCTGAGAAGGCTTCCCTAAGTGGATGATGCCCTTCAAGTAAAGACCTGAAAGTGAGGAAGAGATTTGAGAGCATCTAGGAGAAATGCATTGCAGACACAGGAAAATACATGAGCATCCAGGAACAGTTTATAGTGTTCAAATAACAACAAAGAGGACAATGTGGTCCTAACTGATAAGCAAGAAAGAGAATCTAAAAGATGAAGCTAGAAAGATGAGTGGGTTAAGAGGTCAACTGTTGCCACTATGCTGAGAACACAGAAAAATAAGGGGAAGGAAGTATCAAAGAAATCAATTAAGAGGTTAATTCAATAATTTTAATTATGAGAACACTGTGGTTCAAAAATAAATGAGTAGTCATGGAAGTGATGACATGAGGTGGTTGGATTTTAAAGATATCTTGAGAGCATTGCTCAGATGACCTTTTTGATTAATTGGGTGTAGGTGTAAAAGAGAAACATTCCAACATTGTCATTAGCGATTGGAAGGATGGTGCTGTCATCAACTAAAATGAGAAAGACTCATTTTTAGAAAGGTTACCAGTGGGGCTGGAGAAATGGCTCAGCAGTTAAGAGCTCTGACTGTTCTTCCAGAGGACCTGAGTTCAATTCCCAGCATCCATATGGCAGCTAATAACTGTCTGTAATTCCAAGATCTGAAACCCTTACAGTTATACATGCAGGTAAAATTCAAATATATATATATAAAGAAAGGTTAGCAGAAAAGATAAAAGGTATAGTTTTGCAATGCCTGTTGACATCCTAGTAAAAACATTGAGTGAGCAACAGAAACAAATTACTGCAGATACTCAGGGTGGAGATATGGACAGGTTTTGAGAGACTACTTCATATATAGAAAACATCATGTTTTGAACAGTGACAAAAAGAAAAAGAAAAAGACAAGAACAAACAGTAACAGATTAATATAAAGAATATAGTTTAAGTATTAAAAACTAACTGGGTTGATAAAATGTTCAAAGAATTTTTGCTAATTTGTAAAGAGGATCTTAAAAATCTGAAAGGCTAAAACTTTGCTATGATTTACCCATTTATTCCTTGGTACCTTTCCTACACCTTTTAGTTCTTCAAAGTAGACAATTGCAGGCATTTAAAAATTACAATCAGAATTATGTATCAAAAAGTATCCCAGGTATTCAGGCTCCCTGCAACTAGATATACATTGAGTTCCAATTCAAAACCTTCTCACTGAACCAGAAAATCAGAAGCAGGTTTGATGTTAGTTAGGATTAAAGTATAAAAGGATTTCCAGTGCTGGTGCTGGATTACTCAACGCACTGAATTTAAAGTGAACTGTTCTACCTCCAGGGCACTGAAGGCATTGTGAAGGCATTATACAAGATAGGCATCTAATCCAGTGAGGAATGTGGAAGACAGCTGCCTTGCTCAGCACCTCAGAGTCTGGTTCTGGCAGTCTCCAGGAGTTTGAGTCAACAGGAAGTTGAGGTAAAGTAATGGGTAATCATGGTTGATGACAGAGTTTCTCAGTGAGATACAGAGGCTATTTGTACCAAGATGCCCTGGAATCCATAAAGGTGCATATTATTGGCCTCTTATCAGCTCTACTGAAACAGAATCTTTAAAGATGGATATCTATCCTGATAGCAAGAATTCTAGATGATTCTTAGATGCATTAGGTTGAGATAGATGATCTAGTGACTATTGTAAGATACATAACTAAAAATGATATTTTTCAGATTACCAGTAAGTTTCAAAATAAACTTGGTTAACAGAGTTAATAAGTATTTTTTTTAAATGATTAAGAAATGATGGATGGAACAAAACAAACAACCGAAAATCCTACCCATGTTGGCTTTAAGGTACATAAAAAACAAACAAACAAACAAACAAAAAACCAGTGGTCTTGTTAGGATAAAGGTCCCAATTTAGCAGATTTAGGTGATGTTGAAACAAACTAAATTCTAATCTTGAGGACAAACCCCAGGAAACTGTATGGTTCCCCAGTGAGTCCAATATATAGCTAGATTTGTAAAGGTCACTGAAGGCTGGCAAGATAAGTCAATCAGTAACGGCACTTGCCACCATGTCTGATGACCTGAGTTCCATCCTCAAGTCACACATGGGAGAAGGCAAGAACTGACTCCCACATTATCTTATGGTCCCCACACATCACTGTACCCATTAGAAGCATGTCTACTGTTTCCTATAATAGTTTTAAAGAATCAGGAGTAAGGAAAACAAGCTGGATGGAAGAGTATTCAGGACACCCTATCTATACCTAAGCCAAAAAAACTAAAACTTCAGCATCCATTTCACATACATTCATCTGTGTAGATACAGACCTACACAGGAGCAATCCACAACGCTGATACAACAGTCTAATAGTCAAGGGACACAGTCACAAATATCTCATACTCTCAACTAACACTCTTGTTCAGAGACACATGTTCTCAAAAACAGAAACATAAATTTGCCCTCCCTGAGAGAGTGGGTGTATAATTTCAAAGGTCTTGAGTAAGTAGAGAGAGAAATGGTGACTGGGTGGAGGCTGGATTTTAAATATTAATATAGCCTTCTAACTCAGTGATGTAAAACTCGTAAAATGGTCCTACAGAATGACTCATAGCAAGCCTCTGTGTTTAAAGTCAGACCTGGTTTCAGGTCTGGCCTTACAGACATGGAAACTGGCTCAAGCGAGTGACTTAAACATTCTTAGTGTTCACTGGCCTCATCTGTAAAATGGAGGTGATAATAAGTTGTACACTTCAAGAGTTGGTGTGTATGGGCATCTTGAGCACTTAATAAACATTAGCTCTAATTATCTGCTATTGGAACATGCTAGAGCAGATTGGAAGCAGGTTTGGAAGTAGGTAGATGACTAGCATATGGGTACAGAGTTGTGAATAACATACAGCTTATTTTGTCAACTACTTCTGTGCCATAGACAGTGGACTCTCCCTACATCCCTTTTCTACAGCATTTTACATTCCTTGCTTTACAATATAGTATTTCTTTAAAGTTCTATCAAGAGATATGTGCCTTCAATGTTTATAACACCCCCCAAATCATAATGGAACATAAAGATGTAAGTTACACTGAAAAAGACAGGAAATCAGTTGCTAAGCCTAGGTACAAAAGGACCACAGATCACACACTAAAACATAATAAATCATGTACTTTAAGGTCAGTAATGCCTCCCTGAAACCTTTCAAGTGATAGTTCCTGTTTATATTTTAAACATAGTGGAGCTTTGGGAAATAGTTTACTCTTAATTATATCTAAAAATACTTCCATCCTCAGTTCACCTCTTGGCCCATAGGTGTTCCCCATATTGTATGCTGTTCCATCTGGGTCATAATGAGGGTGCGCCGTCGCTCCATTCACAGCAACAAATTTGCTCCAGTCTACCTGCAGGTTTAAGGCAATTTGAGAATTGCAAATGATACACAATAGATTCTTATTAACCTAAGTTAGCATAGTTCATAGACGCATGTCATCTATGTGAAAAGAATGATATGAGAAACCTCTGAAAAATCAAAATTATTTTTCTTGCAAAAAAAAGAAACAGATGAAAAACAAAACAATAGAAATCAGCAGTACCACAGCCACCAACAAACATATATGTACAAATTTGTTTAAAATTACAGCAAAGTTCAAAATAAGCATAACAATTAAAATCAAAAATAAAATTTAAATTTTAGTCTGAGGTGGTAGAACATTCCTGTACTCCCAACACTTGGGAGACTGAAGCAGGAGAATCACAAGTTCAAAGCCAGGAAGGTACACAGTGAGTTCTGGGCCAAGCTGAACTATAGAGCAAAGACACTATATCAACAATTGTCCTGAAATTGTATTAATTAATGTAAGGAAATGTGGGTCTATACAACTTCTAGATAGTTACTGTGCCTAGGAAGAACATGAGCCTGTCAGGGCTGTTGCCTTATACCCTGATCTTGTGATGTTAATACTAATGATGTAACAAATTTAGGATTATCTTTAAGGAAAACCAACCCCATAAGCATTATAATCCTGGCAGAGGTAAGCAGCCTAAATTAATAGATGCCTTTGTTTCTGTGGAGATGAGCCTCTGATTTCTTCCTTAGCTATCTACAAGGTACTCTAAATAGAAAGAAAGTTGTAATCTATTTTATTCATTTTGGAACTATACATTACCTTTTCAGTCCTTTCCAGTGTTTCAATGTCCACTTTATTCATAAAATTAGTCTCAGTGCTCATGTAGTAATCACCCTTGTACTGTACGAAGTTGACATTGGTGTTGTCAGTCATAACTGAAATCAAGTAGCAGACATTAAGTATATGCTTAGAGAAATTTTCAATGCCTCCCCCTTCTTTCACACACACACACACAGAGTGTATTTTTCAAGAGCTGGACAAATGTCTCAAAACTCAAGGTAAGTGCTCTTAAGAGCACATGTTGCTCTTCCAGAAGACTTGAATTCTGTCCCTAGCATCCACATAAGGCAGCTCACAACCATCTGTAACTCCCGTTCCAGGTGATTCAATAACTTTTCCTGGCCCTCATAGACACTTACAATCACAGACACATGTACATAAATAAAAATATATTTTTAAAATGTCTATTTTTCAAGATTTCTATTTGTGTAGATACTAATTTAAATGATGATCACTGTCATTTTTAAGGGCTCCTTACCAGGTGGCTCAAACCTTGACATAAAACGTTCAAAGATGTTCTTGCATGGGTCAGGAAGAGCCAGTGTGCCAAATTCTGAGATCACAATTCTATCTCCAGCACTGTTGGCCTTGTATGTGTCACTCTGCAGAAACCTGCTCCTATATGTCACTGTGCCCTTTTCCATTCTGAACTGGTGAAGCAAAGCCATTCCATCAAACCAGTGACTGTATCTGCAAACGGGAGAAAACAACAGAAACTAACTTGAGTAAGGAAAGCATGGGTCCAAATGAGGAGTGATATTTCTGCCATCCAAACATAAAGGTAAGCAAGTGACATTTGTCCCCAGCATTTAGAGAATTTGAAATTAAGAAACAACAGTGTTCTGAATTCCCAGGGTTACAACAGGAAAGAACAACTTGCATCCTCTTAACCCTATAATTCTTAAGCTCTGTCAAAAAGCTCACTTTCCAATGGGCTGAAGGAAAACCCTGCAGTGCTGAGTCCTAAGTTAATTCTGCTCTCTTCCCTATGACTAGGTAGACAGAGAAAGCTTGGCATTTTCCAAATCAGAACAAGTTCCTAAAAGGAAATATTCATCCTCATATCTTAAATGCATTAAATTTTCTGTTTTTTCAATGTTTTTTTTTGCATAATCATTTTGACCTTATACTAAAAATTATCTATTAAAATGATGGAGCATAGTTAGCAAGATGGCAAAGGGGCTTGCCACCAAACCCGATGACCTGATTTCAACCCCCAGAACCTAATGGATAGAACGAGAGAACAGACTCCTGCAGGCTGTCCTCTGACCTCCACACATATGCCATGGCACATGTAAAACTAAAAATTGAAGCAAGCAAAAAAAAAAAAAAAAAAAAAAAAAAAAAAAAAAAAAAAAAAAAAAAAAAAAAAAAAAAAAAAAAAAAAAAAAAAAAAAAAAAAAAAAAAAAAAAAAAAAAAAAAAAAAAAAAAAAAAAAAAAAAAAAAAAAAAAAAAAAAGAAAGAAAGAAAGAAAAGAAAATGTAACTTTGTTTGAAAATTTGAAAAAATTTTCATAGCCAGTATAATGATACATATCTGTGGTCTCAACCCTAGAGAGGTGGATGCAGGAGGATAGTAATAAGTTTAAAGCTACCCTGTGCTAAAACCCTGTCTCAAGAGATAAATAAATAAGTAAACGAAAGAGCTATTATGTGGTCCTTTCTTTTTTAGTGTTTGACAGATTAAATGCTTGATGTCATCAGCATGGGCAAGAAAGATTAACATCATTGTCTGAGAAGACAATGGCTTCTGAAATCAGGGCTGGTCTTTGTTCACTCAAGTCAACATTATTCACAAGAACCAAAAGACAGAAGCAATAAAAATATCTACTGATGACTAAAAATAAACTATTTGTAGAGGTTCATGACTGTTACCCACAAAGATGCCACTTTGACACACTATTCTGAGTTTGAAACACTTAGGATCAACTGCAGACAAGCACAATGCCCTTCCTTCTATTTTCTTTCTAAAAGTGGAAAATAAAACTCGCCCATGAAAGATGGCCTCCCTGTATCAGAAGGAAGACAGACATCCCTTCCTGGAGACAGGAAGTTGAAGCAAAAAGAAAACAGTATACACTTTGACAGTCGCTTTCCCACAACTGCCCTAGTTCCAGCCCTTCTCACATTCTGAAAATTTGCTGCTATTGGTCCAGTTACTACCTAGGCTTTAGCACTAGATGATTCTCTCCACCAACATCCCCCACCCCATGTATCTGTCTATCTTATCTGTGTGTCTGTGTGTGTGACTATGAGTGTCTCTGTGTGTGTGTGTTATTTGCTTGTTTGTGACAGGGTCTGACTACATAACCCAGGCTGGCCTTGAACTTGCTGCATAGATGAAGCTAACTTCAAACTTGTGATCACCCTGCCCCAATCTCATTCAAGGACTCTTCATTTTTCTTATAGGTTCCCAAGTACATAACAAACATTAGCAAACAGAAATTATATGAATTTTCCCCCACTATTAATCCTCCCAACCCAATTATTGAATTAATTCTTGGGACTAGTGGAGACCACAAGAGGATGAGGAAAGTTTTGCCTCCTCTACAATAAACACCATATTATTATGTAGCACTAAAGGGGAAGAAAATCCTGTTATATGTCACAGCACAGATGAACCTTGAGGATTATTATGCCAAGTAAAATAGGCTAGTCGTAAAAGCACAGATACTGTATGATCTACTTGTATATGACATCAGGAGGAGACAAGGGGCCAGAGAGCTGGCTCAGTGGGTCAAAGCAGTAGCCGAGCTGGGTGATCTGAGTTTGATCCCAGAAACCACATGGTCAAAGGAAAGAACTGACTCCTCAAAGTTGCCTTCTGACCTCTACATGCATGCCATAGCATGTGAGCATGTACATATGCACACACATGAAATTACACATGTTAAATAAATGCACTTTAAAATTAAAATATTCAGCCTTATAAAAACAGTAATACTCCCCCTAGTGGAACACCTGACTCAATCTCGATGTTGGGGGGAGAAAACTGGATCTGCCAGGAGTGGAGGCTGAACTGAGCAATATTGGGACCTTGGGACCTTGGGACTTCCTGCCCATGCTGGGGAGGAGATGGGGAAATGTGGAGAAGAGAGAATGACCTGATGTGGTGCGAGGCGGAAGGTACCTTGAATAAGGATATACATGGATAGAAAATGTGACTTTATTCATAATAAAAAATAAAAAAAATAATAAGGTTGGCTAATGGACTTGGAGGACAGGAAATATGACAAATTGCTGTTTAACTGATTAGTTCCAATTCTGCAAGATGAGACAATTCTGAAAATGTTTCACAATGTGAATATACATGACACTAATGACTTATTCAATTAAAATGGTTAACATGTAAGTTTTACATGTTACATATTTTATCACATTTTTTAATATAGGGGAAAAAAGAACAAATCTCTTTATTCCATGATTTCAGGTGCTGTCTTTATCAGATGCTCCTTTTGGTCAGTTGAAAGTCTGTTTCTGGGCTCCCTGTTCATGAACAGAGTCACAATGTTTCAACTGGAGAGAACTGAGAGAGTTCTTAATTCCTTGTAAAACACTAACAATTCATTTTCAGTGTGTTCTTGATAATTCTTGCACATTTATTTCTCCACATGAACTTTGATATTAGTCTAATCTCCTGTAAATAACTTGTTGGGATTTTTATTAATATCATAATGTATTTATAAATAATGGAAAATGTTGTTTTAAAATGTTGTCAAGAGGTAGTTTTTCCATTTGTCCAAATGTACTTTTCATGTCTATGCACAATGGTACAAGCTTGTCATCCCAGCACTTGAGTGGCTGAGGGTTGAAATCAGGCCACATCTGACTCTTAAGTTACTCCATATTGTCACTCAGTACCTTGTGGAAATCCATGTTTGTAGCATAGTGTGTTCATGACACTGAGGCAGAAAGTTTGTCTTGAATTGCAGGCTAGTTCAGGCTATGTAGCAAGACCACGTCTCCACATCTCCAAGTCTCTCTCCTCAGTATTATGCACTGCTACCATGAGTGGTGTTTCCTTCACCAGCACAGTTCTACATCCTGTTACCTTGTGTTTTGCTGTCATGTTTAGTTTATTATTTGGTTTGGTTTTTTGGGTTTACTAACCTATCACCCGAGAGGGGAGGTTTTACTTCTTTGCTTAGGCTTTGGCACCTAAGTCAATACCTTTAATTTAGTTGTGTTACAGACATCTGGCTTGATGCTGAGTTATTGCATAGCAGTGGAAACCCTGAATATCTTTCCTGGAAAAAAGAACAAAAAACAAAACAAACAAAAACACTTGCAGGGCTCTCCACACAGAGAAGCCCTGTCTCAAAAAACTAAAAACCAAAACAAAACAAAAACCTTGAGCAGTTGTTGCCAAGTTTGCCTTATTATTTTCACATAAAGATACAGGAATGAAGAGATAAGATGTTTTATATTCAAGTTATGAAGTTGTGTTAGGAAACTATCTGTGCTCGGCAGTGGTGGCACATGCCTTTAATCTCAGCATTCAGGAGGCAGAGGCAGGTGGATCTCTGTGAGGTTGAGGCTAACCTGGTCTACAGAGTGAGTTGTCCAGGACAGGCTCCAAAGCTACACAAGAAACCCTGTCTCAAAAAACAAAAAAACAAAAACAAAAACAAAAACCCACACAAAACAAATTAAAAAAAAAGAAACTATCTGCTAATTCTGATTTTTGGAACATTTTATGAGAAACAATGAATTTCAACAAAATTTATTATTCTTAGTACCTATGAAGATAATCCTATGACTATTTTTCCTGAGACCAATTAATAATGTGATATGAATAGATTGATTTCCTATTGATGAGGCAACTTTGCTTTCTTGGACTTAATTCCACCTGATCTTTGTGAATTTCATTTGTAATCTGATGTTAGATTCCACTTGCTAATAAGTAATTCATTAATGTCAAATTACCATTTTATATTTTGTTCTTTTGCATATATATTTATAAATATAATTAGTTTGACATTTCCTTTCTTGCACTGTCTTTATATATTGGAATGATGCTTCTCTCATAAAATCAACTGGGACATTTACTTCCATTCCAATGCCCTAAAAATATTTATAAAGCAGTATCAGGTTACCTCATATATAAAATTCTGGTAGAATCATCTTTGAAATAATCTAAACCTTGTGCCTTTAAAAAATATCCTTAATAATGTATTTAGCTGCCTAAAAGTCAGTCTGCTTAACTTTCTATTTTTATCCACTCTAGTAACTCATAATCCCTAGTTATTCAAAATTTTCAAATGTATTTGCATCAAGACCTACAAAACAGTTTTTATTTCTGTTTTAATGGCTACTTCTTTGTTCTCTCTCACTTTTGTCTATTTTGCTTTCTCACTGCCTCTTTTCCACCGTTATCTATTGGTGTGTGTACTTTGATGTTTCTTCACTTTCAACCTCCACCTCAGCCTCCATGCTTCTCTCCACCCACCAGCAATGTGGCTTCTGAAGTACCTCCTTGAAGGCCTCTTATAGCAGCCAAGTAGATCATGACACTGAGTTTTATGCATGCTATTTACTGAAGACAAGGCTCAGCAAATTAAAATGTCTGCAAATATGAAACATGTATCTTAAAATTATCCTGAGAATGTCCCATTCTCTTGGTCCTTGGCTTATTTTCAAAAACAGATGGAGAGGCAAGATGAACTGTGACAGAAAAGTAGAATGGTAGTTTAGCAGGGAAAGGAAGAAAGGAAGGAATTAACTTTTACAGTACAGCTCAGTTCCATAACATGAGATGAGCTCTGTAGGTGAATGGAATGACATCGGCACGGCAGGGTAAATGAATTCAGTGCAGCTGCAAGGAGTTAGGATAGTAAAGTTTATGTTATATGTATGTGTGTATATACGTATATATATACTTTTTAAAAGATAATAAGCGCTGAAATGCTATCAAGTCATTAAAAATGACCATTCATACTTTATAGCAACATAAAGCTATCACAGTATGAATTTTTAAATGCCATAGACCGTGTGTGGAGGTCAAAGGACAACTTGCTGGAGTTGATTCTTTCCTTTGACCAGGTGGGCTGTACTTGGCCATCATGCTTGTTAGCAAATACCTACACCCACTGAGCTATCTTGCTGCTATGGTATCATACATTTAAAAAAAAGCAGAACAAAAGGAATTTCTACTGATTATTATAACTCATTTCTTATTGAATTTGTTTTTGACTTATTTTATGTATATTAGTGTTTTGCTTGCATGTATATATGTGTACCACATGCATGTCTAGTGGTGCCCATGGAGGTCAGAAGAGGGCATCAGATAGATGCCCTAGAACTGACATTACAGATGTTGTAAGTTACCATATGGTGCTGGGACTTGAACCCAGGTCCTATGCAAAAGCAACAAGTGCTCTCAACCACTGAGCCATTTCTCCAGGTCTCCAGATGACAGCCATTTTTGAAAAAATAAGTCTATAGAAATAGTGAAGAAGATTGGCAGAGAGTAACACAAAATTGCTAAAAGAGAGTGTATCTAGTAATACATGCCTACCACTACCCTACCCCAGTGACTTTGCTAATAGTTTAATTTTTTCATACAAAATTTTCCAACATTTAAAAACGTTACAAAGCAGATTACTTCCTAGCCATGGGCATATCCCGCAGAAATCATATTCTAATCACATCCTAAGAAATCATATTCTAAGAACTTACTGGGTTTTCACCCAACGTATCTACCTATTGAGTGCTAGCTAGATAGGGACAGGCTAGGCTATTGTTCAAGACATTGGGAACATTTGGATAAATTACAAAGCATTTCTGCCCTCATGGAACTGACATCTTAGCTGAAGAATACAGCTAACATACATAAACAAAGAAAAACAGGCTGGAAAGAAGGCTCATTGGTAAATAATTTTTGTTGCTCTTACAGAGGACATGGGTTCAGGTCCCTGTACCCACACAGTGGCTCACGATCACCCATAATTCCAGTTTCTGGGGATCTAATACTCTTTTCTGATGTCTGCAGGCACCAGACACATAACACATATACTTACAAGTAGGCAAAACTTTCATACAAGAAACAAGTCATTTTAAAAAACAAACCAACAGAGAAAACGGACACTAACAACAATAGTGTTATACAGAAATCAAATAACGCAGTCAGTCTTGGTGTTTTTAGAATGAGAAGTCACAGGAAGCATTCAAGGAAATGAGATTTGAGTTGACCTTAGAAGGACAAATATCAGGCCTGAGAGATGACGGAAGACAGGTAAAAAAGCATCAATGCCAAGATATTGAGCAAAAATATGAGGAACTGAAAGAGGTCGTTGTGTCAGGGTGGCGAGAAAGAGGTAGGAGGTGAAGGCGGTGCCAGTCCTTCAGGACCTTGTGGTGAAATACTTTAGTAGCTTGCAGAGATACTATCACCACATGGCTCCCTTGGCCATAAACCCAAGAAGAACTTTAAATTCGCAATTTGTGCTGAGGGTTAGGGGACAAAATGGTTTAAATAAAAATAAAAACTTTTTTCCCTCCTCTGGGCAGCAATTTACCTATCTATAATCACAGGGATAGAACAGCAGTAATCACCTCAGAGAACAGAGCTGAATGCATGTTCCATAGAATCAAACCACACCATGAAGCCCAAATTGTTCTCCAAAATCTAGGCTTACTTATCCTTTCCAAACTCGAACTTCCCAGGTCCAACTCGAAGTAGATAGCCACTGAGCCATTCAGGAATGTGTCCTCGGACTTGAGCAGACATGGTATCCGGAGTCTCCACCACGGTGGTCAGCAGCGGCGCAATGCACTGCAGACTCTTTCGCTGTCTCAACATGGTTTTTGGTGAGTATTTTTCCACGTACTTCTTCAGAACTGTGAAAGAGAAGCAGAAAGCACACAGACCTGCATACATGCACAAACATGCACATGGTTACAGGCTCTCCTGTTAAAGTGCTTTCTCCCTCTCACAATTCTAAGGATTGGAAGCTCGAGGGAAACACAAACATAAACCAAATAGCCTCCAAATTCCCCTCTTTTCTTTTTTCTTCTTTTTTCTCTTAAACATAATTTCTTTATTGATTCTTTGGGAAATTCACATGATAAACCCTAATTCTTTTGACCGCTCAGGCTCCCCACATCTTCCCCTCACCCCTGCAGTGTTCTCCCCAAAGAAAATTTAAAAAAAATCAAACCCAAGCAAACAAACAAAAATAAGAACAAAACAAAACAACCCTCCCCCCAAAAAAACCTCAGTTCTCCATCTTTCCCATCTCGCCCACACCTCTTCATCCATCCTGGTGGCACTGGGAGTGGTGTGTTACACAGTACACCCTCTTGTCCAATCAGCTTTACTAGCAAATGTTCATTGCACCAGTCATTGGTCTGGTTCAAGAAATTCCTCTCTCCTTTTTCTTATTCTTATTTTCTTATTTAAGTTACCAACATGACTTCTCCATCCTGAACTATAATAACCCTTAGATTTCTCTCAGGAATAATCGACCAAGTATTAACTCAATACTTTAATTACTACTATTGCCATTTCTCATAGTTGAATAATGCTTTTCTTTTTCTAGATTAACTCCACATGTTAACCCCAGATATGCAAATAGCAATTTAACTGTTAGAGGAAAAATGGTGACCATCCAACATTACCATAGTTACTTTAGATAAGCCAGAATGTAACCCTAGATTGCATTGTATTTACTCTCTATATATTTAGCAGAATTTGAATTTAATTTTTTTCTATTTTAATTATATATATATAATTACATATAGTATGGAGGTGTAAATGGGAAAGTGCATAACATCTAGGAGAAAGGTATCATGAATTATCCACTAATACTCTGTGAAATTACATGAAATCAGTAAGACACAAGATTAATATCCTATCCCATAATCAGGAGCTGAACATCATCCCTGTTATTTCATACTTACAAGACTTTACAAGATAGTAGTGCATGGATGTAAAGAGGTGTAGTCAAATATAACTTTAGTTATAACAAAGTTACTTGTAACTTTGGCCACAATCCTTTACTTCATAGAAGTTTTTCAGAAGTACAGGAGTCTAGACTAAAAAAAATAACAGCTAATATCCAAAGGCCTGAGATCTACATTCTTTTGGCAATTTATTTTATAGTATATAGTAGGTCGGTGGTAAAGTGCTTCTTCCCCAACATGCACAAGGCCCTGTGTTGAATTCCAACACTGAAAAATAAAATTAAAAAGAATGCTTGGCACTCAAGAAGTAAAGGAGGAGGCGCATATGAGGCCAGCCTGCCTGGTCTTTGAAGTAAGATACTGTCTCAGATGAAAGGAGAGCAAGGGGAAGACAGGGACTGGAAGGTAGCTCAGTCAGTAAACTGCTTACTGTGCAAACATGGGACATGAGTTCAATTCCAACACCCACATAAAGAACGGCAATGACACTGGGTGTGGCAGCAAGCCTTGTTATCCTAGCACTGGGCCAGTGGAAGAGACTACAGTTTGCTGGGCAGCTAGTCTAGCACAATTAATTAATTAGCCCAATTAGCTTCAGGGTCAGAGAGAGAGCTTAGCTTAAGAAACAAAGGTGGAAAGAAACTGAAGACGACACCTGTGATCAAGCTCCAACCTCTACCAGTGCACTCACAACCATGCAAACACACACACACACACACACACACACACACACACACACACAGAAAAAGTAAAGAAGATTCGACCTGTTGTTGAAGGTCTGTTACTTCCTTTAAAGAGCACACATAGCCAGAATGCCTAGGTTCAACTCTTAAGTCACTTCCAAAGTACATTCTTTTTTAAACTTTATTTATTTATTTATTTATTTATTTATTTATTTATTTATTTATTTGTCTTGGTGTTTGCCTGGAACTGGAACTACAGACAGTTGTTAGCTGCCATGTGGGTGCTGGGAATCGAACCCGGGTCCTCTGGAAGAGCAGACGGTGCTCTTAACCACTGAGCCATCTCTCTAGCCCCCCCAAAGTACATTCTTAAACCTCTCTGTGCTTTTTTTCTTTTCTAAGACAGAGAAATAGAAATTCTTATCATGCCCCAGGTAGTAAGTGACCATGCAAGTTTATGAGAAGCTTTAGAACACAATGCATATCTCCAAAATGTTTAGTATTATTTACTTAACTTTTAATGATTAATATAGTAAGATGCACTATGGATTTTCTTTCTCTGAAATAGTTTAGATTTTTCAAAGAGCTAGAGATTGCTAAAAGACTGAAAAGTCTCCAAAGCCAACAAGAGGAACCTGTTGTCTAGGGGGTCAGATGAGTTACTCCAGAATCATGCCTCTGTTCTGTCTGAAGACTGCAACAAAATTACAGTCCTGTTACTGTTTATACAGGAACTAAAATACAAATCGCTAGACTCCACTCTATATATCATAATAATACATGGTCTCTAGGATGAAACAAGCAGGTAAACAAAAAGTGGGAAACATAAATAGTATTAAGAGGTACTAAGAAAATGCTTTAAAAAAAAAAAAGGCAAAGAAAAAATCTTGACTTTTCCTCACTCTACTTTTGTACCCAGTAGTGAATTTTTCTTATTCTCTTCTTAGATTAAAACTCTCCAATAAGAAAATTAGCTATTTCACAGAGTTAAACTGAACAGCCCAATTAGATACACATAAATTGTAATTATGCCATATTTTTTATGTCTGCATCATGTGCATGTGTGGTGCCCTCAGAGGTCAGAAGTGGAACCAGAGTGATGGTTGTGAGTCACCATGTGTATGCTTAGAATCAAACCCAGATCATCTGGAATAGGAGTCAGTGCACTGAACCACTGAGCCATCTCTCTGGTCCCTTCATTTTAGACTACATTGAGATATCTGTATACTCTATACTCCATGTTATTGATAATCTTATACTCTTTGAACTTCTTTAGTATTTGATATGGCTGCTATCATCTCATTACACCTGTTTCTGTTCTTGGCTTGGAAGATGAGCTATTCTAACATTTAATTGCTGTTTTAACTTTGCTGCCCTCTTACTATGCTGCTTTTAGTCAGCTTCCTTATTCAACCTTAGGCAAACATCTTAACCCCGAACTCCTTCGAACCTCAAGTTTTTCCAAGATAAAATAGGGATTAAGAGAGTTAATGATTCCTGCTTATATCTATCACCATAATTAAATGTAATGATACTTTGCAAATGTTAATCTCCTTTACTGATCCCCTCCCTCTTATTACCACATAAATATCAAGGTATAACCTTGGACCTTTACTCTTTAATTTCAGAATTCTGCCTTAGTAATCTCATCTTGGCTCTTCAATTCTCCAGTTATGTCTTAGAGGTGACTCTCAACTCTTCACTATCTTTTCTGAATCAGTTCTTCCACCAGCTAAACCACCTTACTTCAGTCTCTCTGTGGGCACTGAACTCATCTTGTTCCCTGCCCTTATAACACAGTTCTTCTGACCACATAGGCACCAGGCCAGTAGGGGAAATCTGAAAGACTTCCAAGGCTCATGTATAAATTTCCCAGACTCAAATATTCTGCAGACCGGGTAACTTTATTTTTACCAGTCTTTCCTCCTGGGACTACACATTTTTTCCTAACCTAAGTGCATCTTCCTCAGCACTAATGCCTCAACTTCCCTTTCCTATGTGTCATTTCCTTACTACTGCCCAACTCAGGCCTTTGACTCTTAACTGGATTAGCAGCCTGGAGAAGCTAGAAAGAATCTCAGTAAGGAATGAAGCTGCTTCTGCACAACAGAGCTTCCTACTTGGCAAGCTGCTTGAGCCCCTTAGTCTTAAGAGTTGAAGACCTCAGGCCAATTCCCTCCAGCTCTAAATAACTCGTTAAGGTACAGATACTAATTTATCTAAATGAGCAGGAAAGATGGTTTCCCACCAGTACAGTGATATGAAAAAGGCAGAGATGCATTACTACTGAATCATATTTCCTACTTTCAAATCTGGCTTCATTGTTTATTCCTCCATAATTAACAAATCACTTGCTATTGTTGAAACTATCTATCTGAACAGGCAGTTGACAGCCTTGTATGGTCTCAACTCAACCTAGCTGTTCACTCCAGTCTAACTGGACTACTCCCCAATCTCTTCTCATGACCATTCTATTCTTTTCACTGGGGATATTCTCCATCTCCTTTATATGAAATTTGCAACTTAACCTTCAAACTCCAGTTTCAGGGTCACCTGCTTCCTAAGCACCACACTCCCATTTCCTCACTGCAGCTGTTGATAGCTTTCGTGTGCTCCTTATCTCGCAGTATACTTTACAGCTTCTCCTAGCAGTACTCCTGGAATACAAAGTCTAGTTTACATTGCCCCAGTCTTGGTACCTAAAACACTGCCTTACACCCTGCAAGCACAAAGTGATTACATAACTTTATAATTTACTGTGTATATCAGTGAAATTTCTGGCAGCTCTGTATCAACTGATTACCAAAAATAAATTCTTGAAATACTAGCTATAATAGAAACCTACAAAAGAATAACCATAGGGCTTCAAACCATTTTGGAGAATGCAAATAGGAAAACCAAACATTTATTATAGGATTGAAGTGGCCTGCCAAAGCCATTAGAATACAAAGCAGTGGTTTTCAGCTGGGAAAAGGCAGAATAGAGAAAACCCCTTCTGATGAGGCGTCCAAGAAAAATCTCTAGACCTAATCCTGCACCCTTGTTGCATTAACTGAGTGAACACAATAGCTTTACAGTGAGTAAGGCAATCCTGTCAGCTTTCTTTCACTTCTCCCTCTGTGGAGCTGCTGCTTGCATCATAGAGAAAAACTTCAGAAACCGTCATAATCTCCAGGACCCAGGCCCAGCAGTCCACCTGCAAACTGGTGAGAAAGAGGCGTTTCTTAGGAAAAGAAGAAATTGGGGGAGTTTCCTACCTGGGAGCTGGTGCACTGCCACAGAGAACACCCACTGCAGTGGCAGAAAGGCTGCTGAGGAAACTGAGAAATATCTGAGAAAATTTTAACTCAGTTCAGGGGCAGCAAGCAGATCTTAAGATTTCCAAATCCAAAGCCACTGGCCTTCTTAAGTAAATAATGAGCCTGGTTTGTCTCTGGCTCTCTGACAAAACAGGACTGGGGGAACGGGAAGGCAAGGGGTGGGGCCTCAAAACACTGATAAACTTAGTCTCAGTTCCTTGGCAAGTATCCTAACCATGATCTTTGTTACAACATTAAAATCAGACCAATTACAGTCTCCCTCCTTGATCCCTTTCTGGAATCTGCCCCTGCCTGTAGTTAAGTCCATTGAACCAGATTCAGGGGTTCATTACACAACTTCTCTCTTGAATAATTCAGACACAGAATAAAGTCCAAATTTAAACCAGCAGACAGCAGCTCACCCTCTCCCTTTCATTTCATCTCTTTTCTTCTATATTCATTAGTCTTATGAAAAGCATTTTCTCACAATAAAGCACAGATAGGACACCATGAATATAACATACATGATTTTATTACTTTAATAAGTATTTTTGAGAATCTAAGTAGCAAACACTGCTAGGAAGCAAAAATAACAAGAAATACGATTCAGCACCCCATTCCTTTTCTTTCCTTTCCTTTCTTTTCTCTTTTAATTCCAACAATCTGGAGGCAGAGGCAGCTAGATCTCTCTTAGAGTTCAAGGTCAGACTGCTCTGCATAGTGAGTTCTAGGTCAGATAGGTTACATAGATCCTGCCTCAAACAAACAAAAAAGAAACTTGATGAAATAAAAAATTATTTTAAAGTTTACAGGCAGCAAAGTAAGTTTCTTCCCAGTTTGAGAATACAAATTGGAAAATACACATAAGGAAGACCAAACTGTCTATAAAAGACTGAAAGTAGAGATTGCAAATTTCTTTTTATCCAATTAATGTAGTTACATATTACATAAATTGCTTTGAATAAATTCATACCTGTACTTTATTTGTATCAAGAGGAATTATTTGGTCTGATAAGAGATCCTCTAGACCAAATTCAACTTTTGATTATCATAAGATTGAAGTGGTCTGCCAATGCCATGACTAAGCTAACCTCCTAAATCAATATTATTAATCTCCAGATCATCCACCCTACTACAGCTAAGGCTTCTAAATATAATTCATCAACTTCACAAATCAATGTGGTAAATAGGTAAAGAGCCATTTAGGTAGCCAGACTTGGTGGTACATAACCTTCCTGTTGATACTAGGAAGGTTAAGGCATATCTACCATGTATTCACCTGGGTTCCACAGAGCATGGTACTTAAAAAATAAATAGCCAGGTTGTAGTAATTTTCAATATTTTATTTTACTACTTTTATCACATGAAAAAGTTTTAATCCAAATTTTTATTAGTCAAATATAATGGTTAAAAGTAAAAATAATTAAATGCTAATATTAAATAGCAGTAGCACATAGTTATAGTTTTATTATATGTTGAAATTACCTTTAATGTTTAATGTTCTTTTATAATGCTAACCAGGAAAAACATTTTAAAATTATCTCCCAAATTAGCTGCTATTTAAACAAATATTGTTAGGTATAATCAAATTAACAGAGTCCTCTTACACAATTCAAGAAGAGTTAAACAATTTAGGAGTAATAAGAACACATTTATAATTTTTAATTTACATTTTTATATAATGTGCCAAATATGTGACCCTCAAAAGATTACAAACTCCATATTACTGTCATCTCAAAACCCCTTTTTAAACTTCGAAAAAGTTACAGTTTACTACATTTATTTTCTTTAACAAGTAGAATACAGCAATAATAGAAACCAACTTTTAGTTGGTTTAGGCACTTTCCTTGTGCAGGGTGTTGGTAATCACTGTGAACCTCTGCTTCAAGAACTCTCTTTTTTGTACCAGGAAGTTTTCAATAATATTGGCTTCTTTGAAGAGTCCTTCTAGCTCATCGATGTAAGATGCGTCTACTGCTGCTCTCTCACTAGCGGGGGAAAAGGCTTGATATTAAAGAGAGTTATAAAGTCTAGACACACCATTGTCATTTCTTTATATCTGCTAGCTATTTCATTTTCATGGCTTTATCCATGTTAAAGCTTAATTAATATACTAATAGTCTTCAGGAAAAAGTTAAATCAGTCTAGCAAATATTTTTGACAACTTAAAAAGTCTCCTGACACACAAAAAGTGCATCTTATATACTTTATCTATAAATTACACAAATTAAACAAACTATTACTCAAGTAAAGTGACTATCCAGTAGCTTATAAAGCACCTTGTAATGCTTCTAATTCTCAGGCCAATATTTAAATTTGGCCTTGAAATGTATACTAATAAAATTTATATGTGAAATGTTTATCTTTAATATAATCCATTAACATTAATTTCACCAAATAATACTATCCTCAAAGAGATATCTAAATAAAATTTTAAAGATATTATCATTTAGAGACTAAGACAGATCCACTCTGCTATTAGCACTAGAAATATGACAAGCAATGTTTGGACAAGTTGGGGATTACTCCCTTAAAATAATCAACTCATCTATTATAAGGAATCAAGACAAAACTGTAACTTCAAATTTCCAGTTACCAAATAGATTTTTAAGGCATAGAATTAAATTTTTCATTATTGATTCTTCAGAAGAAAAAGATTTCTAACAAAAATACTTTAAAAATGCCATAATTACTTGCCTCAAAATCTTTGCATATGTAGACAACATCAGATTAATCTCTTTGCTCATATCTGTTCAAAAAATTGAGTAGGTTATAAAATCCAACAAAGCTTCTGCATGATACAGTCAATAAATATAAGCACTATTTATACATCACCACTCAAATCCTTCTCCAGGGTTTCCTTGCTATAAAGGAGTCCAGAACATTCAGAGAAAGAAGAATCTGATTTTCCAAGAGAGGGTACCTGTGGACTATCTGACACCTGAGGCTAAGAAAAAAAAGAAAAAAAAAACAGATCAGTGGTAAGATATTAAGACATATATATGCTGTTTATTTAAAAAGAAAACCAAACATTTTTCAGAAGAGTTGGGGGACATGGTTCTTTACTACAGTGTTTGCCTAACATCCTTAAGGCTGTAGGTTCAATCCCCAGTGTTTCAGAATTAGAAATGAAACTCTATTCTTAGAGCTGAAGATTAGCTCAGTGGGAAAGAAATGAACTAGGAACGCACTAAAAAACAATCAAAACTAGACAAGCTAGATAGAGATTCCATACCAATTATTTAAATTTTTATTATCAAGGAAACCTTTAGACACAAGAGACACCTTGCTAAAAGTACTAAATTTTGTTCATTTTTAAGATTTTTAAAATAGTGTTTAACTCTTAGTGAAAAAGTCTTCTATCTTGCACCAGTGAATATTTTTATAATAACGTAACTGTAATTTAAACAACAAACAAATGGCAAAATTTTGCAGTAGAGAGACTGTCGAGATAGCTCAGCAGTGAAAGAAAGTGTTCACCACTGAATCTGATGATCTAAGTAAATCCCCAGACCTGCCTATGGCATGTAAGAATTTTACTCATCTTAGCAAATAATTATGCATGCAAAGTCCCATGTACCAAAAAGTCATGGACTCACTTTGGTTACTTTTAAGGCCATGCACTACCAAGAAGAAATCCCCAAATAAATTTTTATAGGTCTGTTCTTAGTGGAAAAGTGAGGTGGAGTCAACATAGTTCCTGCTAGGACAATCCTACTCTGGGACTCTGAGTATGCTAAATTCTACTTAACAACACCACCTTCTTAAAGAAAAGAACCAGAAATAGGTGAAATACAACAAAAGGCTCAGGAATATAAAGCTTACCTCCGATTCTCTTGACCTCTTGCAGTTTCTAGAATCAGGTTTTACGAGGTGGTTTGCCATCATACTCTGGAGGCACAAATTATAGTTTGGAGATCTGTCAACTTTAGGGAGGAGCTCCACTCCACACTACCTCTCTCTCCACCAGTGTCCTTTTTCCACTCCCACCCTCCTGACCAGCCACCTAAATTTAATTTCTCCCCTCTCTATTTCATCCTATCTATCAAAACTTCTCATTCAGAAACCTTCTAGGTCAGTAAACTCAAGTTTTATCACATAGCATCCAAGGTTGCCCATCATCTGAGATCAATTTACTATTTATATCATTTTCAACTACTGGCCTATATAAAATGAGCTCAACTAACCTCACTGCCAATTCTATCTGGTTTTTTTTAGCACTAGAACATTTAAGATTATTTTGTCTTTATAAAATTTTTAATGTTAAAATTAGAGGTTAGATGCTCTGGGGACCGACCCCCTTTCCTCCTACTAAATTGCTTCTCCCCAGCCTTGATATGAGGGTTTGTGCGTAGTCTTATTGTGATTTGTTATGCCATGTTCGCTTGAGATCCCCGGGAAGCCAGCTCTTTTCTGAAGGGAAACAGAAGAAGAATGAATCTGGGGGAGAGAAGAGATGGAAAGGAGAATCTGCTTGGAGGAGTGGAGGGAGGGGAAACTGAGGCAGGAATGTAATATATGAGAGAAGAATAAATTTTTAAAAAATAGGGGTCAGAGCTCCTTTCTCCTTTCTTAAAAGGACAGAAAGAGGGAGGAGCACTAGAAGATGGCTGATCACATTTAAACAAAAACTGGGCTACCCCAGAAACAAGCTCTCCTCATTCTTCTAGTCTGAGATTATTTTCATTTCATTACTCTCACCATAATATGACATCAAATTGCTTTCCCATAAATTCTGAAGCTATTTTCCTAAGAATCTGAACTGTTAATGTTTAAACTTGAAAAGACATTGAACTTAAAAGGATGATCTCTGTATCTTAAGAGTTGAAGAACTATTTACATTTAAATTATCCATTTGTTTCTCTTTGTTTTTCAAGACAGGTTTCTCTGTGTAGCCCTGGCTGAGCCTGAACTCAGAGATCTGCCTACCTGCCTCCAGAGTGCTGAGATTAAAGGTCTTCAACACATGCTCAGCTCTGTTTCTTTTAAATACTATGAATTGGGTAAGTATAGAGAATCCAAGTACTTATATACAATATGCATTTGATAGAAACAAGAGCAAAAAGCAGATTATAAAGACACTTCTAACTCCAGCAGAGTACTGAGTGCCTACCATCAGGGTACACTAAACTGAAGCGCCAGCGTAGTAACATGTAAAAAATGAAGGCATGGATGCACTAACTAACGTTCCTAAAGAATCAGTAAGTATTTCAGAGAAACCAACAGAAAGAAAAGGTTTTTAAGAAAAGAAAAAAAAAAAAAAAGTCTTCCACTTTTAGTTTTGCCTTTTCTGCTTTCTTTTCTCAAACTAACAGAATATACATTCATACACAATAAAACTTCTATAATTAGGTAATTCTGTGTTTGTAGAAGTGATTTCTGTCATAATTAACCAAAGTCTGGCTTAACAGGCAGGTCCTCATCCTATGAAAATATCAGAAAAATCAGGTTCCTCTGCGGCCGGTGTATGTGTTGTGTGAGTGATTGAGAGATTCACATTTTCTGGGACTGAGACTCACCACATATTATCAAGCTAACCTGGAACTCACTGGGTAGCTGAGGCCTGACTCAAAACTCACAGCAATCCTCCTGTCCCCGTGCTCCGAGTGCTGGGATTACAGGTGGATGTGTTCTTTTGTGCTCTCTTTACAAGGCTATTGTCTCCTCGCGCCATTTCCCCGCCTCTTTCCCTCACCTCCCTCACACCTTCCAGTTTGCTGTGGGCCCAAGCCAGCTCCCAGCCCCGGAGAGGCCGCGCCCTTCCCTCCCACTCCATTTCCCCACCACACGCGCTCACCCTCTTGCCCCACTCGTGATCCGAGATTCGACAACGACCTGTCTCCTCAGAACGGCGTCGGGAGAGCGAGAGCTCCGAAGGCTTCGAAGGCTTCAGGCTCCTCCGCGCAGGCGCCTACTGCACAGCTCCCGGCAGGCAGCGCGCCAGTCACGTGACTGCCTCGCTGGCTTGGAACCTCTCTTCCGTTTATTTCCCGCTTTTTTTCCCTTGCCTTGGAACCTTCTAGAAACAGAAAGCTCACTTCCTACGCTGTGGAGGAAAAAAGAGTAAAAACTTGGGAACTGGTCTGCAGGAAGGAGAAAGGCATTGCCAGGGGCAGCTGGGCTTGTGCCAGGGCCAGGAATCTCAGCAGATGTGCGTTAAATATTTCCCAGCTGCTCCTCTCAGGAAAGAGCATGCGCGGCATAGGGTGTGCTGGCAGGAGGAGGCTCAATTGATCCTCCAGCCCACAGTCTCCATCAGTGCGACCGAATTCTCTGAATCACACCATTTAAAATAATAAAATAATAATAATAATAATTTTATGGATATGTCAGTGAGTGTAGTGTTTAGAAAGTATTCAGTAATTCACGTGGCTCACACACTAGTGGCTTAACTTTATTGGGTACTTTTGCATGCCGACTTTGACCTGCAGTTTCACAGACAAACTTCCTAAACTCTTTCCAGTTAAGCTGGTACAGAAACAATGTATTGCCTCATAAAACAAAGGTCAATGACATGCCTCCATGAACCCTGAACACATAATTTTTACACGTTAGAAGGCTGTTATTTAACACTAGTCTTTTAGGTTTCTTTGTTTTTCCTTTTGTTCATTTGAGGGTTAGCATCAAGGCTGGGAAGTGACTAGCAATATGGGGCATTTACCTAACTAGAATGTACCTTCCCTGGTGTGTGTGTGTGTGTGGGGGGGGGTACTTGGGTTATCTGTGTTGAAATTTTTATTATCTGTAGTATGTAATACACATTTTATAAAGTTGAATATGTTCATTTTACAGAACTGTCCTTTCCTTGGGTTCATTCTCCAGCATCCATATATGAGTGCATACATGTAATTTCAGCACTGGGAAGCTAAAGGCTAAAGGATCAGAAATTTAAGGTCATCTTTGGCTGCTTTTGAACTAGCTTGGGATACATGAGACAGTGGCAGGTGGATCTCTGTGAGTCTGAGGCCAGCCTGGTCTACAGAGTGAGTTCCAGGACATTGAGAACTACACAGAGAAACCCTGTCTTGGAAAACAAACAAACAAACAAACAAACAAAAAAACAAAACCTGATTTTTCTAAACTTTTATATAAACATAAAAATGTAAGAATTTAAATTTTTAAGCATTCCTAGCAAATACAATATTCTCCACTCAGTATTTATTTGGTTTTGTTTGTTAGTTTGTTTTTGAGAAAGAGTCATGCTCTCTACTCAGTCTAGCCTAGACTGGAATTTATAATCCTCCTGCTTCAGTCTTAACTATTCTATATCATTATCATTAGCACATTTTTTAAGCACTGTTATTTTTAAATCAAAAAGTCTGGATGCTGTTGATCTATTTCCTCTTCCAACCTTCACATTGTGTTATATCTAAACATATAATTTAACATTTGGTTCTTAAAATATTTCAAAGGAAAAACTGATTTTATACTAATACAGAAATGTTTTCATCAGAATAAAAGAAAACCACATTATATTATTCTCTTTTTTTAATGTTACCCTCATTGTACTGAGATGTGGAGGATTATGGTTAGTCAGTGCCTTAGAATCTTCCAAGGACTATGGACAAGTCTATAAAATACATTGGACACAGAAACATATAGCTTACTCTATATCATGGAAAAAAGAACCTTGTAACAAAGTCTCAAAACTTAGAAATGTAGAGATCATTCATTCATTCTACATCATTAGAGCTGGAGGAAGCTCACCGGCACTCACTCTGCTTCTGGTCACTTTGTTGTACGTGTGTGGAGACTGAACCCAAGACCATGTTCTTGCTAGCCAAATGCACTACAGTTGAGCTAACCCCACTGATCACCCTGTGACCCTATTTCATTCAGTCTTTTATGTCACTTGGAGGATGAAAACTTGTTATTTTAAATTCAATCACATTTGTATTATTACCACATTCTTCTTTAAAATATTAGATTTTCTTTTGGTAATCTATCACACCAAGTCCCTCCAAACACCTCACCACAAACTTCCTCTGTAGTCATGGCTGATGGACATGATGTTTTCATGACTTTAGAAAATTAAAACTCTACCCTGTTTAAAAAGAAAAAAAAAACTACCTGTTTACACAGCATTTTGTTCCCTAACTTTAGAAGTCCTCTTACTATTTCTGTACCGAAAAAAAAAAAAAAAAAGTCACTTTCTAATTCTGTTGCTAACAAAGCAACAATTTAGCTCATGTCCAAGTAAAAAGTCCCTAGGAAATACTGCTATTATTTCAAGGCTATATTTACTCTTTTTACATTTTGGAAGACTATTTCAATGAGTTGATTAGAAAGCTGTATCAATAAGTTAAACCTAAATCTTAAAAATAAAAAAATCTCCCTAAGTCATATTTGAAGTATTTTAAGTCAGAAACTTGGCATCATCCTAGGAACAGATGGTTGTGGTTTATGTTTGTGTTGGGAGGAGGTGTCTGCAGGCGCTAACATGCCACAGTATGCATGTTTGGAAGTCAGAAGACAGGCTTCTGAGGTCAGTCCTGGGGTGTCTTTGCCACTGCATTACCCAGGCTAGCTGACCCTGGGACTTCTGGGATTCTCCCATCCACATTTCTCATTTCCTGTAAGTATACTGGGATTAGACACTAGGGCTCATGTGCCCAGGTTTTAGTCTATTGTTACTCAAGCTTTTTATTCAAAAAAAATTTTCAGACGATGGGATGGAGGAGACGACTCAGCCAGTAAAGCTTTAAGCCACATAAGCATGAGAACCATCGTTCAATCCCCAACTAACTCACATTAAAAATAATGCCTGACATATGGGCTAGTGAGATGGCTAACCACTCACTGCCTAAACGTTTAATCCCCATGTCCATGTGCTGGAAGACAAGAAGCCACTCCTGTAAACTTGTCCTCTGACTTCCATATATTACCATGGTACAGGAACACCCCCCCATACATACACACACATACACACACACACACACACACACACACACACACACACACACACAGAAAAAAAAACTTTTTAAAAAGCCTATTAGTGGACTGGAAAGAGGAGAGAGAGGGGGAAGAGTGGTGGATATGTTAAAAACTTTTAAATAATATATATATATATATAATTAAAAAGCCTATGAGTGTAGCACAAATCCTAATTTTTCTTAATAAAAAACCAGGAGCCAGATATTGGGGCAAATCCTGAAAGATCGGAAAGACAGAGGAGCAAGCCACTAGAGAGACTTCTTATCTCTACTGAATCTTCAGGCCAGCTAGTGGCTGGCTCTGCCCTCTGATCCTCAGGCAAGCTTTATTTGTTAGAACATAAACAAATATCACCACATATTAGCATGATGGCACACACTTATAACCTCCAAACTGGGGAAGTGGAGACAGATCTCTGGGTCTCACTAGCTCATCAACTTAGCTGGCCAAATCTTGAACCAAAGGTCCCAGTCTTAAAAACAATTATGGACAGTTCTGAGGAACAACATCGGAGGTTGGCTTCTGCCTCTACATGAATGTACAACTTCCACACACCCACACAAGCATGCACACACACACAGAAAAGATTCTAATGATATAGAATCTTAGGTATTTGATGCAATAGTAGAAAGGCTTTATGAAAATGGTTTGTTTCCTGGCCATTGAGAAGTAAATCTGAACAGCCCCGACAAGTTCCAGGTGATGCAGTGTTGAGCTTGGGAAGAAAAAAATCCTAAATACAGGAGAAGAAAGAAAATACTATACAAAAACATTTATTTACCTTAAAAATATTTTTTGGTGTAATGACTATATTATAGAAATTGCTCCAGTGTGTTTGACAAAAGCATTTTATGCTAAAGTGTGACAAGAGCCTCAGAACCGAGAAGCCTGTGTGAGAAAGGATGCTCTGTTTAACCAAGCAGCTTCATTTCCTTACCTCGCTTTCCTAACCTTCTGAAAGAGCCTTGGACCTGGGAAGAACCAGACCCCAGCTCTTACAGAAGAGATGATTCACCCAATAGTGACGTTCACATGAAAGGAAATACCCGTTTTCTAACATTTTGCTGCAAGTTTTCTGGTGAGAGGCACCATTTGAAGGCGGGTCTGAGGCGTGCCAGGGGCTGTCTCCTCCCTCAGCTGCTTTCTTCCTCCTTCCTCAGCCTCAGTCCTCCTCTCGCAGCTGGATCCATTCCGGGACTGCAAGCCTCTCTCTGCCTCCGTGTTGTCTGTATTCCTGGCTGCCTGTTCCCGCTGCTGACAGGGCTGCCACCTTCTACAACTCCAGTGTCAACAAGAGGGAAGAGGCCTCAAGCTTCCAGATCACTTCCTCCTGGAGGAAACTGTTTGTCTCAGGTAAGACATGTCCCTCTTTATTTGGAGAGACTATCATTAAGAGGTAAATAAGCTAAAGTGCTTCAGAGAGGAATGTGTCTCCTTCATCACCAAGACAGGAAGTCAGTATTCCATAAAGAAGAGAGGTTGTTTTTTTCTACTGCATGTGGGAGAGTGTCACTTCAGGGCGCAGATTCTGTTTTAGCTTCTGAAAATTATTAAGAACCCTGGGGAGCTTTTCTTCTCTCGACTATTTTCCATATTACTGTACTGTGCTAGAAAAATATTAAAGCTGAAAATTTTTTAAGTAATCACCTAGTAGTTTATTGTAAAGTACATCCCATGTATTCTTAAATAACATTCTTAGAGACAGCCATCTATCCTGAACACTTGACGGCCTTTTGTATATTGACAAATCTCTTCACTATTTGGCCCATTAGAAGAAAGCAGGATGCTGCTTGCTTTGTTTTCAATGCTGATGCAATGGCACACACTTCCACCCTGATACGCTTATCTACTTGTGAGAGGATAAGATCTAGAAGGCAAGTGAAGTCATCCTAGATTACTAGAAACTACGCTATGAGCCACTCAGAACCTCTGTTTTAAATGAATGAGACAAGCTTTTCTTTCAAGGAAGTCTCAACTCCAAACCATTTCTGTCAAAGCATGAGTGCAAGGTTGATACGAAGCTGTGCATCAAAGTCCTAGGCATGTCTGTACTTGGATAATATAGCATTCCGGGAAGACTGTTTCACTGAATAAAATTGCCTCTATTTTGAAGTCAAATAACAAAACCAATTTCTTTACTTTTTGCCTATTTTTAGCTGACCAAATCCTATGACATGCCCTTGCAGAATACCTTACTTCTTCCCTGCAGCACTTCTTCAGTGTTACTACGCAGGGTTGACTCTTCCATAGGACTTTCAAAACCCTCCCTATTCCTCAGTTCACTGCCCCACCCCACCCCACCCCCACACAACTGCTCCCCTTCACTCACAACTCTTCCCCAATGCCCTTCTCCTTCTGTTCAAATAGGGCGAATTCTTCAACATTAACATTGACTCTCCTTTCACACCCCCTCATCTCAAGCCTGTCAGTTCCATTTATTTGACCTTTTCTGTCAATTCTATAGTTAGTAGTTGATTAAATATACCTGTCATTAATGATCTAATTTCCTGCTGCGTCCTGCTCCCATCTTCCGTGTCCCACCTACACACATTTGTAAGGCGGCACGACTGTCTAGGGCTAACTGACTTACTGAGCTGAAATGTCACCTGGCCAGTGAGGTGGTTCAACAGGTAAAGAGCTAGCTGCCTCAGAGCTGCTGGCCTGAGATTGATCATGGAACTCGTATAAAGACGGAAGGGGAGAATCGACTCTACAGAGTTGTCTCTGACCTCCTCCACACATATGCCGTCATACACTTGTACACACAAACTAAATACAGGTGGTTTAGTTTGGTTTTTCAGGACAGGGTCCCACTCTGTAGTGCTGGCTGTCTTTAATCTCACTATGTAAACTAGGGTGGAGTTGAACTCACAACAATCACCTTGCCTCTGTCTGCCAAGTGCTGGGATTAAAGGTGTGCATTGTACGCCTGGCTACAATACAGGTTGTTGTTGTTGCATTGTTGTTTTGGTTTTCTAAAGAATTGAAATGTTGAGTTTTGATCTTGCTGCTGTCAAGATGACTTTCCACCTGACTGTAGAAATTCAATCATGTAGCAGGGCTCCCTGGGCAGCCCACACCTATTTCACAGAACTGGAGTTCCACAGAGAGGGCAATGGGATCATAGTTGTTTTCATGCCATTTTACTTTTAATACACCATGTTTTAAAACTCCTAGCAATTTAAAAATTCTAGATGAATAATATTCTATAGCTATGTATTGCCTTCCAGTGGTTCTCAACCTTCCTAATACTTTGTGACCCTTAACCATAAAATTATTTTGTTTCGGGCTGGAGAGATAGCTCAGCAGTTAAGAGCACTGGCTGTTCTTCCAGAGGACCTGAGTTTGATTCCCAGCATCCACATGGCAGCTAACACCAGTCTGTAATTCCAAGATCTGACACTCTTACACAGGCAAAACACCAATTCACATAAAATAAAAATAAACATTTAAAAATAAAAAGAAATTATTTTTGTTACTTAACTGTAATTTTGCTACTGTTATAAATCATAATGTAAATAAATATCTGCATTTTTTATAGTCTTAGGTGACCCCTAAAAAGGGTCTGATGCACAGGCTGAGAACCACCACAGGAGGAACTGGGAACTAGGACATTTGCCCGTATAAATGGCTCTTTGTGGCAGTTTTAACTCTAGCCTAGAATTGCAGAATATCGGGACTGGGAAGGATCTTAAAGCCTGACCTCCAGCTTCCTTGTTTTCCAAATGAGGAAACTAAGTCCCCAATCAAAACTGGAACTCATGTGATCTAATTTTCATCATGATATTCTGGTATTTGTTCTCTGTTGAATTTTCAAAAATTTATACATTTTTCTTGTTTTGAAGACCTAATTCTTGCTATGTGTTCCTGGGAGGAGGCTCTTTATGAGAATATTAGGTGAAGGCTGGAGAGGTGATAAAGTTGTCTGGATAAGTACTCCAGGCCCGTGTTCAATCTCCAGGATGCAAGTTTAAAAAGTAAACAAAACTGAGTGGTTCATAATCCCAGTGCTAGGTGACAGAAAGAAACTGGCAGCTCTATCATGGAGCTTGCCGACCATCCAGTTAGCCAGCATGCAAGTTCCAAGACACTGAGAGCTACTGTCTCACAAAGGGGTGTGTGTGTGTGTGTGTGCCAGCAAATTGGCTTAAACTGGCCTACCACCACCCTGGTCCCAGAAATGACTTCTGCAAGTTGTACTCTGATCTTAGACGTGAAAACACACACACAAATAAATATTGTTTCTTTACTTTTTAGAAGGATAGATGGTACTTAACAACTGTATTTCATAGATTAGAACTGAGGAAGCAAAGAGACATGAGTGAAAAAGAATCAGATTAAAAATGGGGAGAGGAGTGAGTGAGGAGACCACACCTTACAATCACGATGCACGAGAGCCAGCAGAATGGGAGCAATAAGTGAAAAGTTCAAAGTAAATTCATAAAACAGATCAGAAAAAGGGAGTAAGAAAGTCTTACATCCTGATTAATCTGTTTTCAGGTTTCCCTTGTTTTCTTTCTTTCACTGAGGTTTAGAGGGATGTTCTAAGGTCTCTGCTTCACCCCCCTCCAAATAAAATGTATTGGCTACACTACAACCCAAGTGACTTCTTAAAAACTCAGGTTTAACCTGTCTTTCTCCTACCCGAAGAGATCGACCTTTTCAAGACTTATTTACCTGTCTCTCCTTCCCTGGTTTCTGCCAAAGGAATCACACTACAAGGTCCTCTAAATTAAATCAGGTAAAATCAAAATAATGTAATAGGAAAAGGATGGTTTAACTTTATAAGTAATTGGAAATAATATGAATATTTTCTAAATAAATACTTGGTCTAGCTGTGAGGTGGTGGAGCACGTCTGTTAATCCCAGCACTCAGGAAGCAAAGGCAAGCAGATCTCTGTAAATTTGGTCCACAGAGATACTTCCTGGACAACCAGGACTACACAGTGAAACCCTGTCTTGAGAAACCAAAATAAATAAATAAATAGAAATACTTTGTCTAGATTGGCATAGGGGATTGTAAATTGTTTGCACTATTGCCAAGTGAAAGAAGACCTTACATTGGGAGATCATCTGCCTCCACCACTTCTGCAAAAGTTTAGCTATTTTTTCCATTTTCAGAAGCTCTCCCTCTAAGCCCTAGTTCTGACCTCCCCAATCCTCTTTTTTCTTTCTTTTTTTTTTTTTTTTTACATTTTTGGGGGGTGGAATAGGAGCTAAGTTACCTAAGGTGACCTTGAACTCACTCTGAGTTACCTAAGCAGGCCTCCTGTCTCAACCACCCTTGTAGTTAGGGCTACAGGCCTATGCCATCAGACTGGATTATAATGCTATTATACCTTTTATTACAATATGTACATGTGCATGAGACAGGTGTGTGGAAGTCAGAGGACCATGTTTTGTGGAGTCATTTCTCTCCACCTTTATGTGGATTCTGGAATTTAAGTGCAGGCTTTCAGATATGGGTGGCAAGTGCCTAGAAACATCTCAACAGCCACATGATACTAGTTTTCATCATCATCATCATTATTATTATTATTTTGCCTTTTTGAGAGAGTATTACAAAGCCCAGACTGGGCTCAGATTCACTGTGTAGCAAAAGATGATCTTGAATCTCCTGCCTCCACCTTGAACCCCAGGCCTTTACCTACCAAATGTGTACACCAACACACCCAGGTTTAAATATTTTCAGATCTGATAACAATGTTATCAAAGTATTAAGAGGCATTGTTACTATTTGATATGAATAATATCTAGGTATATAAGTATAAGCAAGATGCAAGAATACAGTATTAAGAGGGCCAAAGTACCACCATGATAAGATATGAGGAGAAAGCACTCTGCACAGCACTGTTAATAGTGCTGAGAAGGTGGATGAAAAGAAGGTACGCATCCTCATTGATGGCTGTCAACCTGTTCACCCCAAAATGGTATCTCCACACTGCTACATTTATTACCAAGGGAAAAAAATCATCTTGGAAGTATGTGGGATCTTCAGAAATACATCCTTTCTGAAAGCTATGACTACATTTACTTTGTATGGAAACGTAATGAGACCTCAAGCAAGCCTTGGTCTCCCAGCCTCCTTGCTCCCTAGTCCTTGACAAGGCTGCTCCTCTGCCCTTACTAAGCTAGCATCACTGAGAATCCTCCTCCAGAGCCACCACCCAGAGCCTCTTGCCGCTCCAGCTCCTACAGCACCTGTCACCCTTTGTTTTGCCTGCTGGTGTCTGAGTCACTGAAGACGGGAGCTCAGTTTCACACACAGTTGACTCATATTAGATATCTAGTGATTGAATGGTAAACAAGCTCAAGACTTATGGGGAAGAATGTTTTGTTTGTTTTTATGTTGTCATTATAATTTTTTTTTAAGATTTATTTATTTATTATGCATACGGTTTTACAGAAGAGGGCACCAGATCTCATTATAATTTTTGAAGGGCAGAGCCTTGTGTGTGCCAGGAAAGTTCTAAAACACTGAGCCACATCCCTAACCTCTGGGTTTTTTTTTTTTTTTTTTTTGCCACTATTGTAGCCCAGATCCTATAACTTTGGCTTCTCCATGTTGGGAATACAGACATGTACCACTAGACCCATCTAGGAGTTGTAAATTAATCATTTATTTTATGTGTATGGATGTTTTGCCTTCATGTACTATTGCTGCCTGAGGAGGCCAGGAGAGGGCTTCAGATCCTCTGGAACTGGAGTTATGGGTGGTTGTGAGTCACCATGTGGGTGTTGAGCATGGTGGGCTTGGGTCCTCTTGAAGAGCAAACCATGCTCTTAACCACTGAGCTGTCTCTCCAGCATAAAAGTAGTATTTTTAGGGTAACCGAGTCTTTCTCCAAGGTCATTTTTTCAGTGACTAAATACTCACTATAGTAAATACTGGTAATTAAAATCCAGTTCTGACCACAGTGCTTGCTGTATTCCAGGCAAATTACTTTAGAAACATATGAGCCAGACACTGGTGATATATGTCCTTAATCCCAGAGCTCAGGAGGCAGAGGCAAATGGAGCTCTGTGAGTTCAAGGCCAGCCTGGTCAACAGAGCAAGTTCCAGGACAGCCAGGACTACACAGAGAAGCCCCATCTCAAAAACAACAAAAAAAGATATGTACATTATATAATATTAGAGAAGACAAAGAAAGTTATTAATTCACTAAAAATGAATTAAAATAGAGTCCTATCCTTTACTCTCCTTCAGATCATCTCCCTCCCACTTTTCATAGTTTTAAAATCTAGATTCTGAGATAAAATATGTTATTCTTGACATTCTGAGTTTGGCTTACTTCATTTAAGATTGTGACTACCATTTTCCCACCAAGTAGTATAATTTATCTTTTATAGCTGATTACATTCTCTGTTATGCAAATATATATCTTTATCCATTCATCTGCTGGTGGGAACCAACTGATTCTATAACTTGGCCCTTGTGAACAGTGCCATGAGTAACACAGATATGCAGGTATCCCATACCAGGATAATGATAATTCTATTTTTTGCTTTTTGAGAGACCTTCATTTTTATTTCCATAGAGGTTAAACTAAGCTACATTTCTACCAGGAGTATAGAAGGTTTCTTTTTCTCTACAGCCTTGCTAGCTTTTGTCAGGGATTTCTTTTTTGTTTTGTTTTTGTCTTTGTATTTCCTCTGATGATAGGTATTCTGACTGGAGCGATATGGAAAAACAATGTAACTTTTATATACTTTATTTTTATTGATTTAAAATATGTGTGTACTGGTACATCTGTGTAGGGGTATGTGCATGTAATTGTAAGTTCCCATGGAGGCCAGAGACATCTGATCACCTGGAGCTGGTGATTATAGGCAATTGTGAGCTGCCTGATGTAGGAGCTGGGAACTGAACTCAGATCCTCTGCAAAAGCAGTACCTGCTCTCCGTCAATGAGCCATCTCCCTAGCACCTCAATGCATTTAATTTGTGTTTCTCTGGTAACTAGAGGTGTGAACTGTTTTCCATGTATTTACCAGCCATTTGCACTTGTTTTGGAAACTCCATATTTAGTTCCTTTGCCCATTTACTGATTGGAATCTAAAATATATTTAATAACTGTTCACATTTAGATACAAGGAACTAAACCTAGGTCAAACTGTTAAAACATCTACCACATAACAAATACTTTAGGGGGTGCTGGAGAGATGGCTCAGTGGTTAAGAGCACTGATTGCTCTACCAGAGGACCTGGGTTCAATTCCCAGCTCCCATATGGTGCTCACAACTATCTGAAACTCCAAGGTCTAACCCTGTCACACAGACATACATGCAAGCAAAACACCAATATACGTAAAATAAGAATAAATATTTTTTAAAAATACTTTATTTCCTTCTTCTACTTAGTCTCAGATTATACTAAAAAAAATAGTGAGTTAAGAGCACAGATTTACAAATACTCTCCTAAATACTACTGTTTCTGTCAGTTTTCTATAGCTATAACAGAATACCTAAAGCTAGACAATTTGGGGGGGGGCAGCAGAGGAGACAGAGGGAGACAGAGAGAGAGACTTAAAAGTAATAAATACAGATGCTCTGTAATCGTTTGTAACTAGAGTTCCAGGGGCTGCAAAGACACACACACACACACACACACACACACACACACACACACACACACACACACACACATACACGAGAGAGAGAGAGAGAGAGAGACAGACAGACAGACAGACAGACAGACAGACAGACAGACAGACAGACAGAGACACAGACAGAGAGTTAAAATAAATCCTTTTTAAAGTGCCCTCTCTTGAGAAAAAGCACGAATGTATTCCTTCCTGTGGACTCCATTTTAATTATCCAAGTATCTTCACAAGGCCCCCGCCTTCAGCATTGACACATAAAGACCAAATCTCAACACAGTCTTGGTGACTACAAATCATAAAACAATTAACAGTTGTGACTTAGTCACAGTCTTGAAAGCTCCATCCATTAACAGCCCTCAACCACAGGAAACACCAGCTTCTCTAGAACATTCCTGTGGTGTAGGGGAAGTTTGAAGTCTTCCCCTGAAGGGGCCTTATTTGAGTCTGCTGATATAATAATACTACAGCCAACAGACTATCAAGAGCAAAGGCTACAAGAGATCATTAACTTACACAAGGAAGCCAGAGGGGGAAGTTTGGATACATTCCTTGGAGAGGAAGCAGAAGTAAGGTTTGCAGGCGGCTTTACAGAGTGTTGAATTGCTGTTAGGAGCTTCACCCCAGAGTGTGGACGTGGTGGCACACGCTTGGAATCCCAACACTCGAGCAACTGAGACAGAACTGATTAAAACAGGACCCCGTCTCAAAAGAGAAAAGCCAAAAATCCAAGTGATTGAAGGCAATTTAGTTCCTCTTCAGAGGACCCACCTTCAGAAGAAGTCTCTAGGAGAGGACCTGCCAGGGACTGTAGGAGGGAGCAGAGAGACCCGAGGCTGCTGCTTTCGTTAGCCCATTATTTTCACTTTAAAGTGCAAGCGGGGAAACTCATTAAATTAGAATAGTTATGAAGAACTAAGGAGGCAGTTGTTGAGACAGGGCCTTGGGCAGCAATCTTACTACACAGCCTTAAACTCCAGATCCTTCTGGCCCAACCTCACGAGTGCTGTCCAAAAATCTATAAATTTTATAGAGTTTTGTTATTGTTGTTGTTCCTTATTAGTACATTGAGCAACAAGATCTGTTAGGGTAATTTTGAAGTGATAAAGAGCTTAAACTATATTTCAAGACTCCTGGTAGCAACAGTAGCTGATAATAAGTGAGCATTTCTATTAGTAGCATGGCCAGGGCACTGTGACTTGTTTCCTGCATAACACATTTCAGCTTAGAAATAAATGAGAATAATTTTTTTCCTACCCCAAATCACAGATTTTTCGTACCTAGGACTCCATGGCAAACCCTTACTCCATGACAAAATTCTGGAAGGACATACACATGTAAGAGAAAGGAGAAAAAGTAAACAATGGGTCTTTGCAGGAACGTCATATTTATGTATTACTCACACACAAACATAGACAACAGATCAAAAGCTGCTGTTGCCCTCGGAGGGAACACACCAAATGCCACGTCCTTCTTCACAACCCTGCCCCAAACACCAGGCAGAAGAACCACTTTCTACCACCTCCTCTCCCTTACCACTCTAACCTTGAGGTCATGAACCTTCAGGATGTACAGGAGACAACTGGGCTTTAGTTCAGATAGAACTGGTCCCCAGATAAGGATGTATATTAGTGAACACAAAACTAATCATTCAATAGTGAGGCATATATTCATCCTTTAAAATATTATGAAACAGCACTCTCCTGATTCCAAATAGCTAATGGTTTGTAAAAGAACATAACCATGAGTGTTATAGACTGATGCTTCACATTTATTAAAAATAAATGACTTTCAAATGTGGAGGTTTAGAGGGCGATATTAGGAACTGGAGAGATGCTCAGCAGTTAAGAGCACCAGCTACTCTTTCAGACTACTGGGGTTGAGTTTCCAGCACTCACATGGTGCCTCACAACCTCTGTAACTCCAGTGCATCAGGATACAATGCCCTCTTCTGGTGCCCATGAGAACTGCATGCATGTGGGGCTCAGATATACATGTTCATAAAACAAAAATAAATCTTTTTTTAAAAGGTAAGTTTGTTCATTTTATGTGTACAAAGAGCAATCTTTACCTCTTTGTGAATAACTCTTTGCTTTCATTAGGAATAATGATAGCTGCCACACCAGAAGAAGGCTCTTGCATCATCTTCAGGGAAATGACGTTTATTGACAACACGCTTTACTTTATTCGTAAGTCTAAAGCAATAAGACAAATACAGGGTTCAGATATAAGTATTCAGCTAGAAAGGGAATCATGAAGTGAGCTATTTGTCATCAAATTCTACTGTAATGTTAAATAACACACCCCTCCCCAGGGTTGGAGAGATGGCTCAGAGGTTGAGAGAGCTGACTGTTCTTCCAGAGGACCCGGGTACAATTCCCAGAAACTACATGGTGGCTCACAACCATCTATGATGACAACTGGTACCCTCTTCTGTATACATAATAAATAAATAAATCTTTAAAAATAAATAAATAAATGAGAATTCACCTATGAGGATTTAAAAAAAAATAACATCCCCCTAAAAATAACCAGAAGATTCCCAAGGTCCCAGTGCCCTGCCCCATGTCATGGAGTGGTACTCCAGCAGCAGGTCACCAAGACAGTGGCTCGTGCCCACCATGAGAATGTACCATTGAGGAAACACTGCTTCCCAACAGAAATGTAATTCATGATATTCTAGGATTAGAGTTCTGTTTACACTACTCATGTGAATATATTTGACACACACATACAAAAAAAGATTCTTCTGAAGTTTCCATGGGTGATTTGACTTCACTGAAAGTCCAGCTTTCTTTGGAAGCTTCCTGGAAAACCCAGAGATGTCTTTGCATTTAAACAACAAATTTAAAAGGAAAGCTTGCCACTGTATAAAAAAAATATGTCTGAGATTTACACATCCTGGATTAATATCTTTTAATTACTACTATTTTATGTGCACGGGTTTTTTTCCCTGCGTGAACATGTGCACAGTGCCCTTGGAGCCCATAAAAAGGTATTCAGTGCCCTACAACTGGAGGTAGAGATGGTTGTGAGCTGTCATGTGGGTACTGGGAAGTGAACCTGGGTTCTCTGGAAGAGCAGTATTGTTTAACCACTGAGCCATCTCATCAGCTCTAGATTTAAGTACTAATATACCTGAGTACACACAAACCCTAATAAGCTTAATTCTATGGGCTCCTGAATGTTTGTAATCTGATATCCCTAATGGAGGTCAACAGAGCCCATCACCATTACACAGAGATTAGGGGGTCAGGAGCAGTCATGTTGGCACATGCCTTTAATCCCAGCACTTAGAAGGAGGAAGCAGGTAGATCTCTGTGAGTTAGAAGGCAGCCTTGTTTAAAAAGTGAGTTCCAGGACAGTCAGAGCTATTTAGTAAGATGGGGAGGGGGGGAAGAATAGAGTTACAAAAGGGTGGGGTTGGAATATGTTGAACTGAACTACATAATTTAACATATTATGTTTCTCTTTTTCTCCCTTTAGCTGAAGATAATGGTAAAGTATAAATTTATTTTTTTCTCTTTGTAAATTAGAAAGTACTTGAGACACATTCATTGTCTCCTGGGAGAAACTGTCCATAGAGATGTTTCCTTGGTAGTTAATAATTGCAGTTACATTAAATTCAGATTAGCCTATGGTGAGAGCATAATAAAACTTGAATTCCTCGGCTAATGAACTTAGTTTGTTTCCATCTTACCACTGTTGTTTACAGCACCCTTGCCGGGTTCTTGGAGGTTTGTTGTCTAGTTTGATTTGACACTGATTATTATTATATAGCCTAGACTAGCCCAGAAGTCACTACCACCTGGACTGATCTCAAACTCATGATCCTCCAGCCTTACTTCCCAAGGTGTAGGGTCACGAGTGTGCTGCAGCACACCCAGTAGCATTCTTTAAAAAAAAAAAAAAACATATATATATGTATATATATATACATATTTGTGTGTGTGTGTGTGTGTGTGTGTGTGTGTGTGTGCTCTATCTGCATGTACACCTTTATGCCAGAAGAGGGCATCAGATCCCGCTATAGATGGTTGAGAGTCACCATGTGGGTGCTGGGAATTGAACTCAGGACCTCTGGAAAAGCAGCCAGTGCTCTTAACCATCTCCTCAGCCCCCCAGCAGCATTCTTGTACAACAATGTTAACACAGTGTCTGACTATTTGTTCAGGATAAAATCTAGGCAGTAGAAATGTCAAGTTGGTAGAAAGAAGGGCATAACTGGCAAACCAAAGCTTCAGTCCATTGCACACAAACTATAAATGAGCTCTGCCTTAGACACTAGTGACACTTTTTCTATATTTTCCTTTGGTAGAGGAAAATAAATGAGTTATAAGTGTACTAGCAACAGATAATTCCCTAGCCTGGTGTGGTGGCACACACCTTTAATCCCAGAACTTTACGGGACAGAGAGTTTGAGACCAGCCTGATATACAGAGCAAGTTCCAGGACAGCCAAGACTATATAGAGAAACTTTGTCTTGAAAAGTAAATAAAGGGGGCTGGAGAGATGGCTCAGCGGTTAAGAGCACTGTCTGCTCTTCCAGAGGACCAGGGTTCGATTCCCAGCACCCACATGGCAGCTAACAACTGTCTGTAGTTCCAGTTCCAGGCAAACACCAAGGCAAATAAATAAATAAATAAAAGTGTTAAAAAAAGAGTAGTAATAAGAAAAGTAAATAAAATACACAGAAGGAGAATAGATGGATTTTTCTTTCAGCTGCTAACTCACAAAAAAAATGACATGGAGACTTACTGTTAATTATGAAAGTTCGGTCTTAGCTTAGGCTTGTCCCAAGCTAGTTCTTATAACTTAAATGAGCCCATTTATATTCATCTACATGTTGCCACATTACTCATGACTTTTACCTCCTGTATGTCTGTTCCCTCTGTGTCTGGGTGATGACTCCACCTCTCTCTTCCCTGAGTTCTCTCTGTCCACAAGTCCCTGTTGTACCTCCTGCCTGGCTACCGGCCACTTAGCTTTTAATTAAACCAATCACAGTGACACATCTTCACAGTGTAAAGGATATTCCACAGTGAGACAGAGAGAGAGCCCTGAAAGACAAAATGAAGATTACCATTAAAGGGTAAAGTTCCTGGGAGCAAGAAGCCTTGAGACTACAGCTGTGGACTGTGAGAGACGGCTCAACTGGAGAAAGTACTGACAGTTGAGCTGGCCCATTCTCACATTTGCATAAATAGCTTGAGGAGTGTTTGGTTTGAGTTTGCTGAGTGTTTGGTTTGAGTTTGTTGTTGTTTTGGTTTGGTTTTTGGAGACAGGGTTTCTTTGTGTATCCCTGGCTGTCTTGGAACTAGCTCTGTAGACCAGGCAGGGTTCAAACTCACAGATCCGCCTTCCTCTGCCTTCCAAGTGCTGGGATTAAAGGTGGGTACCACCACATGAAGCTGGTTAAGGATTTAAGGTACTAGCAAAATGCTGTAATGAACCACAGCAAGGTGCATTTATGAAGGGAAAGGCAGGTGGAAAGATCAGCTAGGGAAGACTAGAGGGCTTCATGATGTCTAAGGACATGGACAGCATGAATAAAGTGTGAGAAAACCAAAGAGAGTGACAAGAAAGTAAAATATCTGAACCTGCGGAGTAGTTCCGAGTGCAAACAGGAAACACGGTGTGCTCTTAGAAGCAGACTGAAACACAACAGGCAGCTTGCTCATCACTGCTTCTACAACAGAGGGTTGTGCTGACTCTGGATACGGTTGATCAAATAAAATAACTTACCACTAATGATTTATTGTATACTATAGGAGAGCTGGAATCAGACAACTTTTTCAAGGAGTCCTCTACAACCGCAGTAATACGAAATATGAATGACTACGTTCTCTTCATTGACAGAGAAAAGTCCCCTGTGTTTGAGGATATGCCAGATGCTGACCAAAAAGGTACTTTTCTCTACTTATTTAAAAACACAGAGATGACCTCCCACTTCTTCCCACTCCATTTTACTGCCTACATCTTCAAATGTCAGATCTCATCTGGGTGGAAAGTCACAGTAGTAAATATAATTTCACTTTAGAGAGCACCTCCTTTGTCAGTCAGAATGAGAAGTTGGATCCAATAACGACACTGGTAGAGGCCACATTACTCTGAGCCTGGGTATATCACCAGCTCCCATTTCAATTATATTCTCCACAGAAGAACCTTGTCAAGCTGGGTCAATCATGCCCATTGGTTATAACTGAACACACTGCTGACACCATTAAAACTCAAATGAAAAGTAAAACTCAGCATTTCAAATTAATCTGTCTTTTACCAGAACATGAGATAAGTTTACTGTGTTTCTCAAGATGTAAGTTCCAAATATCACAATTTGGGATCTACTTGAATGTATATTCTTAAAAGACTCCTATCCAAGATTTTTGCTTTAACACATGTTTTTAATATTCTGTTGAACATTCAACAATTAAACATAGTCTTTAGACTTAGAATAAAATTTTGTTTTGGGGTTGCTTTTATTTTTGATTTGAGACGGGATTTCACTATATGCCCCTGGTCAACCCTGAGTTCAGAACTGTGACTATTAAGGAGGATCGATCCTTTGGTTAAATTTCTACAGATGCTACTTTGGGGGTGGGGTGAGCAAACTATTCTAATTAATGTCCTTACTTATTAATATTCATTTCAGCTAATGAAGCCCAGACCAGACTGATAATATATATGTATAAAACAGATTTTAACCCAGGAGGACTGCCTGTAACCCTCTCTGTGAGGGATAGAACAATGCGTACTCTCTCCTGTAAGAACCAAATCATTTCCTTTGAGGTAAGGTCAAGCTTAATTTTGGTTTTAGTCATATTGATGGACAAAATTATAAAAGCCAGATCTTGCCAGGCCAACATTTATCTAGAGACCAAAGAGCAGAGACAACCCCTGAAATTGATGAGTGTGGGGAAATGTCAGGCCCTCTGGCCTAGTGTGATGAAACCTCGTTGTCTAATTTTGTCTTTGAGCCTATCAGAAAAGAAGAGACAGATTACTGCTTTTATTCAAACAGGGTTTCTTGTGTCCCACACTGACCTCAAGCTCAGTATATATAGTTGAGGAACTTTTAACCCTTCCATCTCCACTCCCAGGTACTAGAATTTACAGGTGTATGTCATTGTGCCCAGTCCCACACCCAGGGTCTCCCACTAGTGCAGATCTTATCCATTATTGCCACAGAAGTTTGAGTAAGACCCAATTTCATTCCCTGTTATTACTTTGTGGCCCAGGATTACTTCTCACTCAGACTTTAGGCTTCATGTTGACCTGAGAGCATCTCCTGCAGCCCCAAGTATCTCCCTGAGTTGTGGTTTACCAGGCACTGCTTCAGACCCAGATGTTAATGAGAGAGCAATTTATGTTACCATCAGTTCACAGCCATACTATTTGGTAAATGGTCAAGAGCTATGGCTGTCAATGTAACTAGGTCAGTTGAAAGCACAACTTCAGAGTCTTCCATGCATCATAAGAGGACAATGCATTTTGAATTGTAGAGATTTCTTGGTCAGTCTATTGGATCATGGGTGAAATGCTACCACAAGGTGAAAAATAACTGCAATATATCAGTTCTATGATTAAAACAGAAGAACCTTGGGCATTGCCCATATTTCCTAATACAGCCTGAAAAGCAGACAAGATATAAGAGCAGGAGAACTCAGGCAGTCCTAGCCACTACAGGCCCAGTGGGAGGGGCCACAGTTTCCATACATCTAATATTGTCTAGAACCCTGGTTTCTGAACAACAGATACAGGATTAATATAATTAATTAAATAGTAGTAGGTACTAAACTCAGGACAGAAGGGAGAGACTACTGTGCACTGTCATGCTTGGCAAGAAAGCAGAGCCAGGGGCTATGTGTTGGTTTTGCACGTGAGAACACACACACACACACACACTCACACTACCAAGGCCACATGAGAGTTTATTTAAGACAGTTCCCAGGCAAGTACAGGAGCAGAGAAGCAGGAGAGGAGGAGAGACAGAACGAAACATAGCATCTCTTTTTAAGAGAAGGAATGTGCAGGGGTTTAGATAGCCATGTTTAGGGGTGTGTCTCCCTACGAGGTACTTCCTGCCAGAGCCATGTTGGCTTCACCACATAGAGTGCCTGGAATCCTTACACCATGGACTGAGTTGGTGCTGCTGGGCTACTGGGACCAAGACTCAGCTGTGAAACAACTGCTGGGTCTAATCACACTACAGCTCAGTTTCAGAATCACAAAGAGAAGGAGCTGAGACTCCCTCCTCCTGCATCTCTCCTTCAGAAAGTAGAGCTCCTGAGCTAGAGGGAGGAGGCTATCAGTGTGACTGCAGAAGACAAGAACTGAAATTAGGCAAAAGAGATGGTTCTCTTTGCTAGAACTTAATTCGTTAGCAGACTTGGGCTCTACTTGGTAGAAGAGAACAAAAGGAAGGCCTCTGGGCATAAGGAATCAGGAGACCTGTGTACTGATGAGCATTCCATGGTCGGAAAGGCCAGAATAGATGGGTAAATAGCAAGTTAACAATTAAGAGGTGGTCAGTACTCCTATTATGCCTGTATTCAGAGAGATCTTTTTTCTTAACCCTTGGAAAAAGTAAAGCTGCTTCAGGTCTTAGTAATACGCCTCTAAATAAACTGCATGTATTCAAATTGTTAAAAACCCTTTCTAAAAAAATATTTCATTTTCTGTATGCATGTCTGTGTATAAGTATGTTGTTCTTTGGAGGCGAGAAGGGAGAGTCGGATCCCTGGCACTGGAGTTTGGGGCTGCCCTATGTGAGTAGGTACTGGAAGCCAAATTCCAGACTCTGAGAGTCCAAAGCGGCAAGCCATTGTTCTAGCCCCAATTGTTATATACTTAAAAAATGCCAGGCATTGATGTTCCACGCATTTAATCCCAGCACTTGGGAGACAGAGGCAGGCAGATCTTTGTAATTTTGAAGCCATACTGGTCTACAGATGAGTTCCAGGGCAGCCAGGACTGTTACACAGAGAAATCTTGTCTTGAAAAACAAACAACAACAAAATTATGTGATGTGCATTTTCTTTACAGGAAATGGATCCACCTCTAGAGATCGATGGTACAAAGAGTGATCTCATATTCTTTCAGAGAGCTGTTCCAGGACACAATAAGATGAAATTTGAATCTTCACTGCATGAAGGACACTTTCTAGCCTGTGAAAGGGATGGTGATTCCTTCAAACTCATTTTGAAAAAGAAGGATGAAAATTGGGATACATCTATAATATTCACTGTTACTAACTTACCTCAAAGTTAAGAATTTTTTGTGTGTGTGTTCCAAAAAGATGATTAGAATACACGAGCCTTAATGATAATCAATTCTGTATTGCCATAACAAAATACCTGAGGCTGCATAACTTATAAAGTAAACAGGTTCATTTGTCTCATGTGTCTCATTCCTACTCCCGGGCGAATGGCCCTGGCTGCATGACAACATGGAAGATAAAGGGAAAAGAATTAGCTGCATGTGAATTAGCACATGGTTGAGCCTCACCTAATAGCAACTTATTCTTGAGAGAGGCAATAGTCCTTTCCAGTGATGGAACCCTCCTGATTTATTCATCTCCCACCTCAATACAACTAGTTATACTGGGGGACCAGTTTCTAGCACATGTATCACAGCAAATCTATTCTTATGGCAGTGAAATATCAATAATGGTCTCAAAGTGTCATTAAGTATGATAATAAGTATATGGTAACTTTTTTAAGATAGCACTTATGAGGTGAAGAGATGGCTCAGTGATGAAGAGCCCTTGCTACTTTCCCAGAGAACTCCTGTGTGTGTAAAGGGTATGCACATGCCACACTGAGTAAATGGAGTCCCTCCTCTCCTTCCGTCTTTGTGTGGGTTTTCGGTTCCAGGTTCAGATCATCAGGCTTGCAGAGCAAGGGCCTTTAGCTGTGGAGTCGTCTTGCTGACTGCACTGTGTGCTGTCTTAGCCATTGTAATCTTACTTCACTGTGAAACCTTTAAGCAGATCAATATTATTAGGCAGTTCACACTATCTATGATCCCAGCTCCAGCAGCTCTGGCACCTTCTTCTGGTCTCTATGAGCACAGACACACACACACTAAAAAATAAAATCTAAGGGCTGGAGAGATGGCTCAGCAGTTAAGAGCACTGACTGTTCTTCCAGAGGACCTGAGTTCAATTCCGAGCATCCACATGGCAGCTAACAACTGTCTGTAATTCCAAGATCTGACACCCATACACAGTTATACATGCAGGCAAAAACCAATTCACATAAAATAAAAATAAATATTAAAATAAATAAATAAAATAAAATCTAAGCACCGATTACACTTGACAGCAACTTTATTTCATCACCCCTGGCCAGGACTCTCCAGTCTGTTTGGAGTTGGGAAACTGAAGAACTGAACTCTGCCCTGTTTGCTTTCTATCATTTCCTTGAGACCCAGTCTCCCTATGGCCTTGAATTCAATCCTTCTGCCTTGACACCCCCAGTGCAGGTTTTAAATTCCGTCACCACCACTTTTCTGGGCAGTTTTGTTCCTTCCCTTTACATCTGACTCCTCTTGGCAGATGCTTAAAGAGTGGGGTGGAGTGATGTGTTCCAAGTCAGACAACCTCATTCTGAATCATGTCCCATAGCCTAAGAAACAAAATGGACAAAGATATGGGCATGGGTATACTTTTTCTGGGAGCTCAATGGCCAGACATATACATGGAAACAACAGAAACAGCTCTTACATAGGGTACTGTACAGATCACATGAGATAGAGATCTTGGTGGCATACAGCACTGGAGTGCTTTACACTTCTCTAAGTGTCCATCTCAGCTCATCACTCATACATCACATCTCAGACATGAGGCCTTTCCCTTCCACATGAACTACCCACCTCCACACGCCACTCTTCCTGAAGGCTTTCTCCTTTTGCTCCTGCTTCTTAGACATATGTTGCTTTTTTTCTTCCTATCTTCTCTCAACATATAGACTTTATAGTTTAAAGAGAAAATGTTAGCTCATAAAAGCCTATTCTGTTCCTTGTTAGTGTGGGGGAAAGGGGGTCAGCCAAAGAAACCCACCCTGGCTCTAAAACCAGAGCCAGTGAAAACAGAACCAAACCAAACCACCCTGGATCTGAAACCTGAGGCCAGTGAAAGAAACTTTATCCCTGAATCCAGAACCAAAGAAATGTGTCCTGACTCTGAAACCAGTACCAAAGAAACACACTTTGGCCCTAGAATCAGAGCCAGTAAAAGAAATATGCCTTAGCCCTGAAATTAGAGCCAAAAAGCCCCAAAAAAACAGTGAAAGAAATATTTTGACCCTGAAACCAGAGCCAAATTAGAGATTGAAAATCTGACCAGTCCGCACCCTGGAAGTCTCCTCGCTAGAAAGCTCCGCCCCAAGAAGCCCTATATAAACCCTGCTCCTGCTGCCCTTTCCCTGGGAAGGGGAACGTCTTCTCCCTCTCAGGGCTGAGGCAGCCACTCCTCTGGACTCTTCCCTCCTAATAAATCTCTTAATGAGGTTTGGGCGAAGATGTTCTTTCACTGGAGCAGTGATGTGAAGGAGCCTGGATAGAGAACAGCTGAGGGAGCGAAGCTGTAACTTTCACTGAGAAAACCTTCCCCTAGCAGAGCATAATTGTTACACTCCGGGAAACTGAAGCATGACTGTAACAACTTCACTGGTGAGGCCCTTCCCTGCTGGAGCAGAGCTGTTAACATTGGGGAAGCCTTTCCCTGAAGTAAGGCTGTAAGCTACTACCTATGCTTACTGTGGGCTGTGGTACCTTTCCATCCAGCTGTAACACTCAGTATTCCTGGGCTCCTCACTGCCAGGATGTCTTTCCATCTGAACTGAGCTAACAGTACAGTTAGTTTTCCAAATTTTATAAGGAGAGCATCAGATCCTCTGCAGCTGGAGTCACAGGCAGTTGTTCTTAGTACCCATATCTGATTACTCACGACTGCCTGCTAACTCCAGCTCAGGGAAAACAGGGTAGAATCCGGTACTATCTTCTGGCCTCTCTGTGCACCTGTGTACACACACACACACACACACACACACACACACACACACACACACACACAAAATTAATAATAAAATGAATCTTTAAAAAATGAAGAGCAGGGCTGGAGAGATGGCTCAGAGATTAAGAACACTGGCTGCTCTACCAGAGGTTCTGAGTTCGGCTCCCAGCAACTACATGGTGGCTCAGAACCATCTGCAGTGAGGTCTGATGCCCTCTTCTGGCCTACAGGGGAACATGCAGACAGAACACTACATAATAGATAAATCTTTTTTAAAAAAATTAAGAGCATAAGCAAACATAAGAGCAGGGAGGCTAAGATGTAGTTACATTAATGGAGTACCTGAAGTATGTACAAAGTACTAGGTTGGATCCCCAGCACTGCAAAAACTAACCATTGTGGTACTCTCCTGTAATCCAAGAACTCTGAGAGTAAAGGCAAGAGTCAAAAAAGTCAAGGCCATAGGGAGACAAGGCCTGCTGCTAGGTGAGCCTTCACTGAAAACATGTCACTCAAGTCTTGGAAACAAGAAAGATTTTAAGAGACACATGTGCAGATGGACTCTCCCTTTGGAGCTTATAGAAGGTATCTGTGTAGCCAGAGGGCTAACTGACAAATCAGAAGTCTAAATCATAGACCGTGGGGAAGGGACACAACATTTTCTACATTTTAATTTCTTCTCCGTGTTCTCTCCATTCTGAAAGTAGTTAAGACTAGACTTTAGATCTTTTAGGGTGCTCCTTTGTCCAGAATTGTATCTAAGTTCCACAGGCAAGGATTCAAGGATGACATGGGTAGGGAACCTAGTCTTCCATTATCATCAACACACTGACATATGCTAAGACGTCACTCCCTTGTGGGCTCTGCTGGCTGCTCACAAAGTTACTACTTAGACTCTTGCTCCTGTTGGTGAAACCCTTTTAGGAGTCTGGCTGTCTCCACCTATGTGGCTGACATTCCACATACTCTGGGATTCATTTTGGCCCTCTCCTTATGCATGCAGGTTGCACAGGACATTGGTAGTGATTGACAGTGCTACCCTCTTGCCTCCCAGAGCCACCAGCAGAGTTCTGTTCACTTGGGCATTATCCTATCCTTGCCTTGGTGACATTTCCTTATTCACAGAGGTCCTCTGAGAATGAGTATACAAAGGATGCTGGTCCCGATCGAAGTCAAGTCTTTTCTCATGGCCGAGAGAAGAGAAATTCCTTTCCTAATAGGCATGGGTGAGGCCAGAAACTGATGTAGTCATTATTTGCTTAATATTAAATCCTTTTGTACTGCTAGGAGGAAAAGAGCCAGCCTTAGGAGAAAGCCAACACCCAGAGGAAAGGAGCCAATGCCTGATAAAATTACTCCTGCCTCTGCTCTTCTAACACAGAACTTCTATCTGCCTTAACTGGATTTCCTTAACTTTTCTTTCTTTAACTACTGTTACCTGAGAGCTCGCAGACTAATCCAGTGTGCCTTAGGAATGTTCTTAGAACACTGAACATCCCGGCTTTCTGGACTGTGCTACACTGCACTGACTTTCTGGACTCTGCTATCCATCCCAGTTTTCTTTACACCAGGGCTCTTATCAGAAGACAGCACACAGGTCCCTCTATTTTTTGTGTCTCATAAATGCACAGTAAGGGATATCAACCTCTATCTGATCCCTAGAACTCAACAGGAGAGCCCTCATTGGATCCTCTCCCACCACTGCCCCAGATCCACTTTTTCAGGAAATGGCTGAGTCTGCATAGGCTGCAATCTACATCACTGGTCTCAGAATTACATGTCCTTTGAGTCCTTTACTGTTCCCAGGCTGGACTGTTGGTACAGTATAGAATGAAAGGGGCACATGAGGAATGGTGAAGGAAGGTCGACCAGAAGTTCAAAGTCATCCTCAACTGCATAGCAAGTATAGAGCTAATCTGGGATAGATGAAACCTTTCTTAGAAAAAAAAAGAAAAGAAAGAAAGTGGGGCAGGGAGCTGGTGAGATGGCAGCTTGCTTCAGGGTCTTGAACCTGAGCTTGATCCCCAGAACTCACATGCTGCAAGAAAAGAACCAATTCCTGTGAGTTGTCCTCTGGTTTCTACTTGTTATGCCTTGTAACAGGAGCATGTATGCAAACATACACAATAAATAAAATATAATTTAAAACTCTGCAAGCCTCCAAAACTCTCAAGTCTTGAGGACCCTAGTCAAGAACCTAGACTGTCTATGCTGAGGTGCAGAAGGTGACATCTGACTTAGGCTTTATCATTAATCAGTGGCTAGTAGCCACAAAATCTTTTGTGGTTAAAGATTTACTATAGAAAATAGAATGCCAACACCTTCTGGCCCAAGAGCGATGAGGTCATAAGTGCAAGTTGCACACAATGTGTGGAACTAACATGCTGGCCCTGCCTGGTCAGCATTCCTCCCACCTGATAACACTGCACACCCATGTCTTCCAGTAAGGAGCTGGAACAATGCCTTCTCTCCTAGCACCTTGACACGAATAGCTGAACCCTTGGCAAAGGATCAAACTTGCCCATATTAAATGCCTATTATATGCCAAACAATGTGTCATTTACTACCCAGACACCCACAAATCAAGTTCCTAACTCAGTCTCCAAGGTCAAGCTAGTCTCAGGAAGGTACACATAAGTTGCATGAGGAAGCAAAAACAACCTGAAGGTGAAGTGTAAGACAGATTTCTCACTTTTCTAGGTAGTCATTAATCCACTCACCACATCCTTTTATTATTAGTAGTAGCAGTATTAGTATTTATTAGTATCAATAGTAGTAATACATTTGTGTGTGTACATGCACACACATGCACTTATGAGTGCATGCTCAGCATGATTCATGTGTGGAGGTCAGAGGACAACTCTGAACAGTAAATTTTTTCTCCCTCCATCATGTGGGTCCTAGGGGTTGAACTCAGATCATCCGCCAGCACTTTTACCTGTTGGGCCATCTGGCTGACTGAACTTGGAGCCCCTGTTTCGTCTCATGGTCAAGTCACCAAGATCAGACAAACCAGAAATCTCAGTTTTGCCTGTTAAATGTCTGATTTCACCTTTTCAACATATAGAACATCCCATTGGTTTGTGCTGCTCAGTGTAACGGCACACCCCCTCCATTTTGAAAGCAAAGTTTAATCCTCCTTACAATGAAGAAAAGGGATGATTTCCCCCCACTTTTTGTGTTTATGTGTAGTGTTCATACATGTTTTCACAGTGTGTGAATGCATGTACATGTGTGTACACATGTATTTAGAGGCCTGAGGGGGATGTTAGGAACCATCATCCATAGGTCTTCCACCTTATTCATTGAGGTAGGGTCTTTCAATCAAACCCAGAGCTCACCAATATGGCTAACTTTACAAGCCAGCTTGCTTTAGAGATCCCATTTCATCCTTCCAAGGCTGGAATACCAGCAGGTCACGTGGGTTCTGGGGATTCAAACGCCAGTCCTCACATTTGCAAGACAAATATTTTTAAAAACTTAGGCTGACCTTGAACTCACTATTTAGGCTGGGGATTCTCCTGCCTCAGCCTGCATGAACAGACATGTAAAACTATGTATAAGTTAAGCTTTAGAAATGGGCTCTGTGATGGCTATTTTTTGTTGTCAATTTGTTAACATTTGGAATAAACTGCAATCCAGAAATAGGGAACACACTTGTGAGAAATTTTTTTGCTTGTTTTTGAAGTGGTGAATCCACTTTTAGTCTGGATGTTTGATATGAGAAGATACACATTTTTTTTTATCCAAATGAGGCAGAAAAACAGTGTCTTTAATTTGGATCTTGAGGTGTGAAGACACACCTTTAATGTGGGCCACATCTTCTGCTGGAAGCCTATGGAAGAACATGGAAGAAGGAAGCTTTTGCTCTTTGCCTGCTTGCTCTGGCCTTGCTAGCCCATTCCTGTACTGGCATTACAGCCTACTTCTTTGAGATTCCAGCATCTACTTAAAACCAGCGGAGACATCCAGCCTCGTGGACTAAGCAACTTCTGGACTCTTGGACTTCTCATTCATAGCCAGCATTGTTGAATTGGCTAGACCACAGCCTATAAGTCATTTTAATAAATCGTGTGTGTGTATGTGTGTGTGTGTGTGTGGTGTGTGTGTGTGTGTGTGTGTGTGTGAGAGAGAGAGAGAGAGAGAGAGAGAGAGAGAGAGAGAGGGAGAGAGAGAGGGAGAGTTTCATTCTACACATTCTGCTACTCTAGAGAACTCTGACTAATAGACTCTGGAACCTTGAGACAGATTATCATAACTAGCTCTACTGACAATTCATTAGCAGTCACACTATCTCAACTCTGTCCCTTTGCTTAAGAACTAATTCATTCCAAATCACCTCCCAGAGAGCTTGCCATGCCTCTGAGTCTTTGTCTTCATCATTTTTCCTTTACAGTTGGCTATCACAGCCTTCCATGTCATGCATACTGGTAACAAGACAGCGAGGAAAGGTCCAAACAGAATGGAGCACCCGGCATGACTGATGTAGCTGGCTCAGTGTCACCTCCACTTCCGTTCACTGCAGCTGACAAATTGAGCAATAGATGTGGGGATCCCCAATGTCATTCCCAATGACCCAAAGAGAAAGCTGTGTTCACATAATGCAACTCCACTCTATGAGTAATATTTTTCATAAGCTTTGTGCACTCTACTGACTCACTTCCCTATTTAAGATGTTTATCGGCCAGGAAATACACAGTATAACATTTAATGTCAACAGAGCCTGGAGGTGGGATGTATGCCTTTAGTCTCAGCACCTGGGAGGCAGAGGGAGGTAGATCCCTGAAGTTAAAGGCCAGCCTGGTCTCAGAACAAATTCCAAGACAGCCAGGAGCTACACAGAGAAACTCTGTTTCAAAAACCCAACCAACAAACAAAAAAGACAAACAATGCCATCAGAATCCATTTTCACTTTGGACAATGCTAAAATTACAGGACAGCCAGACAAAAGCTTCTTTCTTCTCTATTTCATCTTTTTGGTTTGCTTTTGTTGTTGGAACAGGGTCTCGCTATGTAGCGAAGGCTGGTCTCAAACTCTTAGTTTTCTTGGCTCTGTCTCCCAATTGATGGCATTATAGACATGTGCCACCAGATCCTACTAAGGCTACTCTTAAGTGTTAATTATAACAAATGTGTGTGCATGCATGTGTGTGTGTGAATCACTGTGGAGGAAGCTCATCCCTAATCTCACTTTTCTATCTTCTCACTACTGTGATCCTCTAGGTTTGATCAGGGCTGCTCCTACGGGCTTCATGTAGGGGCTACTGGTGCCTGAGTAACTCACCTTCGCCACTGAAGACAATGCCACAAGTTTTATTGGCTAAGTTTATTAAATGAAATAAAAGGAGTCACATAGAAATTTATTGAATTCTGCAAGCTTCTAAGTGACATTGTTAGAAAGAAAAGGGGGGGGGAGAAGAAGAGCAAATAAGCATATAAGTCTGTGCTAAAAGCCTGGAGGGAAAGAAACCAGTGAGTCTGAGGGACAAGAAACATGTCCCCGATGTACCCAGCGCCACCAAAAGAATTGAGTCATAGCCCAAGTGTCAAATTATTGGTTACACCCATCTCTTTAGGAGAATATTTAAACCAGAAATAGAGCTGGTAAATTTTTTTTAAAAGTGTCACTTCCTTCTTTAAAAAAATTATGTGTACAGGTGGGTGTTTTGTCTACAAGTATGTCTGTGCATCGTGTGTGTGTGTGTGTGTGTGTGTGTGTGTGTGTGTGTGTGTGTGTGTGATGCCAAGGCCAAAAGAGAGAGTCTGATTACACCTGAAACTGGAGTTATAGTGGGCTGTGAGTCGCCATGTGGGTGCTTGGGATTGAACCCAGGTTCTCTGCAAGAACCATCCCAGTGGTTAAGTGATATTTGAGATACTGTAACACTCCAAGACTGATAATAAAGTTAATCTTGAATCAGGAGGTGGAATCAACAACCAGCTGACTGGAATTAGCCCCAGAGATTTTGGAGGACCCAGGTTACAATACAATAGAGAGGCATGGAATGAGTAGGGATGGACTTAGAAAGATTCAAGGGCCTTTCGATGTAGGAAGCATGGAGAGAGAGGGTCAGCTGGTCGTTTCTCCGCTGCTTTCTCAATCAGGTTTTTACCCCAATATCTAACTCCCAAGCTCTTATTAATAAAGAACAATTTAGATAAATGCTTTAGCTAAGCCCATCCTTCCTTCTCTATTCACAGGATGTGAAGTCATAAGTCAGTAATAAACAGAAACAGATAAAAGGTGGAGTAGCTGTGACATGGGGGAGAAAGAAAAGCACGCAATAAAGAGTCAAACACTGGGGCTGGTAGCACATGGCTGCAATCTCTGCACTCAAGAGCCTGAGGCAAAAGCATCAAAGGGAGTCTGAGGTCAACCTGGGCTACACAGTGAGTTCAAAGCCAGCCTGGTCTATATGTAACACAACCTGTCTCAAAACAGAAATTTCAAAAAGCAAACTCAGGAGCTAAAAATATGGCTCAGTGTGTAAGATCACTTGCTGTGAAAGTAGGAGGACCTGAGTTCAAGTCCCCTGCCCTATGTAAATGCTATGCAGCACAGAACAATACAGTAACCAAGAGGAAGGGCCTATGAGCTCAGTGGGCAGCTAACCTCACTATAATGGTAATTTTCTAATTTAGTGAGAGACCATGATCAAAAGATAGGGTGGAGAACAAAGGAAAAGATCCAGCATTCTCCTCTAGTGTCTGTATGTGCACAAATATGCTCCCCTTGACACTGCACACACAAGCAAAGATAAATTTAATAAAGTCCACAAATATAGAGGTAAAGAACAAAGATGAAAAACTATGTTCACCATAAGACAAAGATACATATCCAAGACCATTTATCACATCATTATTTATGATTTAAAAAAAAAAAAACAGATTCAAGCTAGAAATGCAAAACAAGAGGACCAGCTAAATGACTGAAGGAGCATCCATACACAGCAATTGATACCACACTCTCCTACTCTGCAGAGCAGCAGGAGAGTGTGTGTGGGTGCAGCGCTGTCTGGGGCAGGCAGATGCAGATGTGCAGCCATGCAGTGGTGTCACCCAGGACTCAGGCTCTTCTGTGCTCATCATTAGCATCCTGACTTGTTCTCATATGGTACAGTCCCTTTGCAAGTTCTTTATCTCACAGATACAACAATTTCAAAGCAGAAGGGAACCTGAGGACAATTTACTAGAGTCCAACATAAGCAGAGTGCCCTGAGAGTCAGGGTATCCATGTCAGAAGGAAATGGAAGAGGAAATAGAAAAGTCACACTTTAAATAGAGAAAAAGTACAAGCTATACTCTGTAGACTGTATTATCTATCCTGATAAACACACCAAAAAGAAAGCAAAAACAAAAATTGGTGTGCTGGGCCTTTGTTCCTTTTAATTATTGAGGGAAACAACATTGCCTTTCTCCCAGGGTGACATGGCCTCTATCATGAAACTTGCATTCTACTCTTTCAGGCTAAACAGAGGGAAAATTCATCCTAATATTATTTGAGAGGCTGGAAGGCCCAGTGGTTAAGAGCAATTGTTCCTCTTCCTGAAGCACTGTGTGTGTGTGTGTATCTTGTGCCCTCTTCAATTGTTCCTCTTCCTGAAGCAGTGTGTGTGTGTGTGTGTGTGTGTGTGTGTGTGTGTGTGTGTGTGTCTATCTTGTGCCCTCTTCTGGTCTCCATAGGCACTGCTGAGAGAAAGAGAGAGAGAGAGAGAGAGAGAGTGAATCTGGTGCCCTCTCCTGGCCTCCATGAGCACTGTCCTTAGAGTTTGCATTTATACACATTCAAGCAAAACTTAATAAGCTAACAAGAAATAACTGCACCAGGTCCTCTGTGTATGTTATGGCTGTTAGTTTAGTGTTTTTCAGACTCCAAACAGTGGGAGTGGGTATATCTCTGACTCTGTGCTGCTCTTGGGACTCTTTCCTCCTATTGGGTTACCTTGTCCAACCTTGACATGAGGGCGTTCATCTTGCCTTATTGTACCTTGTTTTGTCCTCTCTTGGAGGCCTGCTGCTTTCCAAAGTGGAACCAAAAGAGTAGATCTGAGGGAGAGAGAAGAAGGGGGGCTAGGAGCATAGGAGGGAGGGGGGACATGGTTGGAATGTATTGTATGAGAAGACTCTATCTTCAATTAAAAAAAAAGAAGTCTGAAAAAGGTATCTGGTTTTACAGATAGGGATGGTTCAGCAGGTGAGGGCACTTGATGCTGCACCCAGTGACCTGAGGGCTGACTCCTGCAGGATGCCTTCCGACCTTCATAGGAGTGTGGCCCTCCCTGCATGCAAACACATACAAAATAAGTGCTCAAGTTCCTTTTAGGCCCACCCTGCAGTCAGTCACTGTGGAGCGAGAACTCTGCACGTGCCTAAGAAGACATCATTACTATTTATCGCTCTCACCTTCCCTTCAGCCTCGTGGCCAAGAAAGAATCACTAACAGCCTCCCTGCCACCCACTTTCCTTTGAGCTTTGCATCAGGCTCAGCTCACTGGATTTATTGTTACGTTTGCTTCTAACTTTGTGGTCATTTTGAAGCCACTTTAACCTTCTAATTGGGCACCAACAACCGTGGAGCCTTAGCAGACTACAAGGCCATTGCTAGCTCACTTTGCATCTGACCACAGAAGGAAAACTGGAAAACAAGATAGAGGCAGCTGGCAGGTTCTCCTCCACAGTGCTTGAACTCTGCCTTCTTAGCCTGTTATTATTATTACATTTAATATTTGTATTATTCAGTTTGGAAGATAAAGAGCCATTCCTCCCTCCACCCTGTGGGGGCCTGATGCTCAAATGCAGGGGGTCATGCTTGGCAGTTAAACACCCTCACCTACAGAGCCTTCTCACCCACCTCTGACTTTTCATTGTATTTTCTTTTTGGGGAAGTGTGATTGTGTCTGTCACAGTACACCTGTAGACGTCATAGAACAACTGGAGTCATCTCTTCACCATTCGAATCCCTGGGATCAACTTCAGGCATCAGGCTTAGCAGCCAGCGCCTTCAGCTGCTGAGCCATCTTGCTGGCCCCTCTTCCGTTTTCCCGTTCCTTCGGTTCTGTCCAAGGTTTTACTGACATACTGGGCTGTGCTGCAAAGGGCCTGAAATTCGACAGCCCTTTCTTTTAAACATTCACCAGTCTCACTGCCTGGCAAGTCCCAGAGAGTGAATGTAGTGTTAACAGTCATCAAGCCTTGGAGTCAGTGCAGCTAGAACTCGGACGGATTTGGAAGGCTTGGCACTCTAGTACTAACAGTTCTACTACCTACACTCAATCTTCATATTCTACTCCTATTTAAGCTGTTTCTGCCTAGCACATGAGTTCTTTTCATACTGTAGCATTCTGTGTGAATTACTTATTTACTAAGCCACACAAGGTAAAACTCAGCTGGTTCAGAGCTATGGATGCAACACTTTTAATTATTTAGTTGTTTTTTTTTTTTTTTGGAGGGGGAGGTTATGTAACAATCTCATTATGAGGCCCAGGCTGGCTTAGAACTTACTGTGGTCAATGTTGACCTCAAATCACACCACTCTCTCCTCTCAGCCTCCTAGAGGGCTGGGATTACAAGTGGAATCCCACAGAACCTGTAACCACCTTACCTGGCACAAGTTTTGTTTTGTTTTCTTTGGTGGGGGGGGGCATTGGGACATGGTTTCTGTGTAGCTCTGGAAGTTCTGGAACTAGTTCTGTAGACCAAGCTGGCCTCTATCTCAGAGATCCACCTGCCTCTGCCTTCCAATTGCTGGATTCAAAGGTGTGTGCCACCACTGCCCAATGTATAACAAAGATTTTTGGTTTTGTTTGGGTTTTTTTTTTTTTTTCAAGACAGGGTTTCTCTGTGTAGACCTGGCCATCCTGGAACTCACTCTGTAGACCAGCCTAGCCTCGAATTCACAGACATCTGCCTTCCTCTGTCTCCAGAGTGCTAAGACATTATGGAAGTCCATACGGTGACTCACTTTCCCATACTAATTCACAGAATAAGAGTCACAGTGACTCGGCTATTCTAGAGTTGTAATGAGTTTAGCTTGCTCCTTGCTTTGGCCTTGATGCCCATGGGACTAGTCTGATAAGCCCCTAGGAAAGAATTCATGAGCTAGCAGGAGACACATGATATGATAGTGAAGCTACCTGCTATCTGACTCAGGGACAGCATGAGGTTTTCTCAAGATGGTGTTTGAGTATCTTGTACTATGCTTTGTTTGCATCTTGGCTTGAAAATGTATATAAGCACTTTCAGAAATAAACTCAGGGTCTTCGTGGTTCTAAACCATGGGGTCCCTCTTGGTGTCATTTTCCTATCTCCTTCTAAATCTTCAGCTGAGTGCCCTCCCATAGTGATTCCCAGTGACTGGTTGGTTGGCACCCACAGGACATAACATAGTTTTAATGACTAAAACTAGAGCCAGGCAGCATATAATTCAGGAGGCTAGACAGAATGGCTTGAGACCAGATTTTGATGCTAGCATGGGCAACAAACTTAAGACACCATCTCAAATGAAAACAATTGAGTTTTGTAGTTCACAACTGTAATCCTAGCACTTGACACCTGTAACTCCAGCCATGGGAGGCAGAGACTGCCACAAGTTTGAGGCCACCCTGGTCTCTTAGCTGGTTCTGGGCCAGCCTGGTCTACCTATTAAGAGTTCCAGGTCAGCTTATGCCTGTAAGACTCTATCTCAAACAAACAAACAAGCGAACAGCTAACCAAAAACCAGACACTAGAGAATACTAGCACATACAAAAGTACAATGTATATTCATTACATTTTATTTAAAAATTTTGCTTTTTCAGAGTATCATTTCTCATTAACAATTCCTATGGTGGGAAACACTTTATTCCTCAGTCTTTTGTTTGTAGACAGCTTATTTCTGCACAAGTGACACTTATCAGAAGCTTAAGCCTGTTTGGAATCTGTCATATCTTAACCCACCTACAAAGGAGAA